>RPOG01004209.1:23929-48669 GCA_008086565.1 Thalassoma bifasciatum
GCATCATGATCTGCTTTTTCTGAACAATGGAACAATAGAGCTGACGGTTGTTCAGGGGCGTCCTTCATGACTGAGGGCCCTGCTCTGTCTGCTAATGACTGGGTTTTTCAACAGGAACACAGAGGAATAATCTCTCTCTTTTGGATCATCCTGCATGTTCCCCTGATCTAAATCACATTGAGAACATTATGGGATGGATGGATGGAGAGGGAAGTTTACAAAAATTGACGTCAGTTCCAGACAGTGGACGACAAACATGAAGCATCTTCACCACTTGGAGCAACATTCACACGAACCTCCTGGAAACACTCACATCAACAAATTAATTTTTGAAGAGATCAACAAGAACAGTGGAGCTCCTCATTACTGAGTCCTTTTTTGGACTTTTATTTCTATTTAAGGGAGTTTTGCATTCTCTACTTGGAGCCTTTTAAAGATACAACAGTCCAAAATGTAAATCAGTGCAATTTTCTTTCGGTCTTAAGATTTTGATCAGGGGTGTATGAGGTAAAACATTTCACATGTCAACCACCCACTGAGATCTCACAGAAAACCTGTTTGACTTTTCCACTCATCTGCTCACTCTGCTTCAGGGAAAAGTCCATTTAATGCTAAAGTGAGTGCAGACTTGGCTTCATGAGTTAACAAGTGGTCCACCCAGAACGTGCCAGGAGGTCTCCTGGAAAATAAAACACCTTTAATCTCAGACGTGTTTATTTTGCAACCATGCATCAGAAAAATTGTTGTAATATTGTGGCAAACAGACCTTGAGCTTCTACTTTGACAGGAATACAACAGAGGACCTTTTGATTTATCTGTTCACAGAGGAACAACAGAAATCACATTGTGAAAATAAAGAAGTCGGTCAATATAATTGCCTCTGCAATCGAATTTCACGCTGTGCGCAGTGTGAGCGGTACTCAGCACCAAATACGAGTTGCAGGGATTGTTTACTCGGCTGAGAGGATGGAGGTGCGCAGCCTGTTGCCCCGCGGCTCTGCATCCAGTTGAATGCTTTTAATGCAAAGCAGAGGCAGCAGGATATGTTCGCTTTGCATTAGCAGTAACGTGATACAGCCGCAAGAGGGTTTACAGTAAACAGAGAGGCTGATATCACTCAGAATTAGGTGCAGATAGTTATGCTGCTTGGAAACGAGAGTCAGCCACTCCAGGTGAAGAGGTGCTGTGGTGAATTACAAGAAAGTAAATGAGAATCATATCAGGGTTTCTCATCTTAATGTCTTCTCTCTACAGAAAAGGCTTTATACAGTGGCTTTTCCTCACTGGAAACCACTCAAGAGGTACACAAGANNNNTAACTGGTGTCACAGCTCTAGAGGATGGTGTCTAGCCCTTTATTTTTCCTGTGTAAATTGAGTCAACAGTTAAAATTGGACTCTGCTGTTATCTCCGTCCTCTGAGATGGTTTTTTAATTCAACCCAAATTAATCTTTCTTCATTGAATCCCGTCTTCAGATCCCCTCAAGCATTTGTTCTTGAGAATATGCTCGAATTTCTCCCTCTAGTTTCACCAAATCTTCATCCAGCAGATGAAACTTTGGGGACTTCGGGGATTGTCTGGCTGGATTCAAAATGTCAAGGTCTGACCAATAACTGGCGGTTCAATTACAGGTCAAACTAAAGTGACTTGTTTGATGCCATCGGGTTCAGAAGGAGGAGTGTAACATTTGCAGAGGACAAATGTTAGACGCGGCTGTTGCCTTGTCACTTTTTGTCTGTCTTTTTCCAAAGTCATCCCACGGTGTAATGCACCCAACTGTCATCATCTGCTCTCACCACTTCAGACCAACGGGAAACTGAAACACTGTGTGCAGAGCGGATTGGCATGAGGTGCATGTGAAAATGAAAAGTGACACTTCCAAAAGGAAAAAAAAACACATTTATTGTGAATTACAGTTTTTTTTTCAAGAGCAGAAATCAAAAAAGAGAAATAATTTCACCTGGATTTTGAGTGTGATTTTGATAGTAGAGTTAAAAAAAAAATCTGTTACTCTACTAAAGTTTGTTTCTTCAGTCTGAGGCTTCTCGTTTGTAGAAGGAACCAAGCAGAAAGGCAAGGCACACAGGAGAACACAGGAGAAAAAAAGTTGTTTTTTTCATTTAACTCCCATCAAGAAAATGACTCAAATCAACAAGACGAAATATAAAGTGTGAACCAAACAAACAAACTCAACACAATGAGACAAATAATTAAACCTGTGGATGAGTAAAGGTAGAAAAACACTTTCAGACTAAGTGAGTAATTACACTGACTTACATTTTGGGCTGTTGTATCTTTAAAAAAAGGCTCCAAGTAGTTGATCACTTCATAAATAAGTTTGTTGATGTTTGACGTGAGTGTTTCCAGGAGGTTAGTGTGAACCATAGACTGTATAATCAGTGGACGTAATGATGTTCGGCTCAAACTGAAGCTTCCAGCAGATGCCCCGCCCCCTGGCATCTGGCTGCAGTATAGGTCATAAGCCCCGCCTCCCCATGCATTCCGGGAAAACTTAAAAAAATTACGATACCTGGTAGAAAAGTTTCTCTCATCTTTACACTAAGGTGGTATGATGATGTCATTTGGCTGCATTGTGTTCAAGTCTTTTTACTGAGAAGTTGGTTTTTCATTAGTTATTGGACGTTAAAAACCGAGTTATAAGTTTCGTTTTATGATAGTTGACAGCTGCCGTTAGTGAGTAGTTTTTATCGGGGATATACGAAACTTTGGGAAAGAGAGCCATAAGGAGACTAAACCCTTGAAAGGAGAAGAAATTGATGTTTTAATTTCTCTTTTTTACTCGGCTCCACTGGAAATGTTCTACTGCGCAGACTCTGGCTGCACAATGGCGGCTCGAAAAACATTTTTTTTGGCTTCAAAATAGTAGAATGGTGACAGGTGGAGCCACGCTGTTCTTTCTATATACAGTCTATGGTGTGAACGTGGCTCCAAGTGGTGAAGATGCTTCATGTTTGTCGTCCACTGTCTGGAACTGACGTCCATTTTTTAAACTTCCCTCTCCATCCATCCCATAATTTTCTCAATGTGATTTAGACCAGGGGAACACGCAGGATGATCCAAAAGAGAGAGATTATTCCTCTGTCTTTCTGTTTTCATGTTGAAAAACCCCAGTCATTAGCAGACAGAGCAGGGCCCTCAGTCATGAAGGACGTCCCTGAACAACCGTCAGCTCCATTGTTCCTCCACCGTGCCGCCTAGAAAACATCTCAGTAGGATCTCCTCGTCATGACAGTAACGTTGGACGCCATCAGGACCATCAAGGTTCAAGTTTTTCTCCTCAGAGAATCAAACTTTCTTCCACCTCTCAATGTCCCATGATGCTCTCTGTCAAAGTCCAAACGGGCGATTTAGTGGAAGGTGACGAGGCCTTTGAAGAGGTTTTTGCTCTTAAAGCTCTTCTCTCTCTGACGCCGTCTGATGGTTATTGGGCTGCAGTCGACTCCAGTAACGACCTTCATTGATGAACAGCCAGTCAGATCCATGGACTCAGTATTGATGAACGTTTTTGGGTCTACCACTTGACTTTTTTGTTACGTTACCTTCAGGATCTTAGAGGAAAGTCAAAATAGTTGTCTCACTGCATCCAACCAATAGACAGGCCCCAGAGGGATTAGATTCATTACTGTAAGGCATCGTTACATAAAAAAATTATCTACCAAACACAAATTTTCTTACCTTTTGGTGCCAAGTTTGTGTTTTCATCGCAGTCTGGTTCCGTGGAATCAAAACAAGCACATAGTATTTTGCTCTGGTTCTATCTGTGGATATGTTTCTTGTTCCTTTCGCCCACAAACTATCACATAACGTCTTGTCATCACTTGGAATTGGCAAAAAAAATGAGAACAGCAACAACAACAACAACAACAGGAGCAAGTGCCTACACAATTCTCCCAGTTGTTTCAGATCATAACAAGCGGTCAACTCAAGTCTCAACCATTTTCGACTCGCTCCTCCAACTTCTGAGATACAAATGGAAAACGGCAACCGCTGAAGAGTGTGCTCTGCTTTTGGTCGGCACGAGGAAGAGTCATCCTCTACAGTCAGGCAAAGACAAAAGAACAAAAACTAATATAATGTTTGACTTAAATAATATAAGATTAAAAACAAAAAATAAACTTTAGTTCATTTCTTCCCCTTAAAGGTGTCAGAAAGCACCTGAAACTACACGGTGACAAAAACAGAAAAGCTGTCTTTAACTTTCCCTATAAGTGTGCGCAAACTTAACACACACACTTCAGAAAGCAGTAATTGCCTGGTTTTCAGGAGTTGAGAAAGTAAGCCGGATTTAAACTTCTCACTCTTTTCTCAAATTTATTACACAGGTGCAGAATTTCCAACATGTATAAACAAGTGAAACCCAGTAAACGCCTGCAGGAGACTACACTAAAAATGTTTGACCCACTTGTGTGTTTTCTGTATCCCGTCTTCCAGTTTGGCCTTTCTGACCGTTAAAAAATAGTTTTGAACTCTGTTGACCTTTTGTACATGCTGTTTTGTTTCAAACCAGTTCTTATTTACTCCTGTGTCAAACTGTGAGGAAGATTTTCCACCTTCAGTTCTGTTTTTCACCTTCGAAAATGCTCCATTTTGTCATTTTGTGCCATTGTTGGGCTAATTTGTCGATTGTACTTTTGTGACATGGGTAATTGTTAAACATACATTACTTANTCACTCTTTTCTCAAATTTATTACACAGGTGCAGAATTTCCAACATGTATAAACAAGTGAAACCCAGTAAACGCCTGCAGGAGACTACACTAAAAATGTTTGACCCACTTGTGTGTTTTCTGTATCCCGTCTTCCAGTTTGGCCTTTCTGACCGTTAAAAAATAGTTTTGAACTCTGTTGACCTTTTGTACATGCTGTTTTGTTTCAAACCAGTTCTTATTTACTCCTGTGTCAAACTGTGAGGAAGATTTTCCACCTTCAGTTCTGTTTTTCACCTTCAAAAATGCTTCACTTTGTCATTTTATGCCATTGTTAGGCTAATTTGTTGATTTTACTTTTGTGACATGGGTAATTGTTAAACATACATTACTTATGGTAAATCCAAATATGTCCAATAGGAATTTAATGTTGTAAGTTTCTCCCTTTAAAACACAGACAAACCCAAAAACATTGGTAAAAAAAGCAACGTGGAAGTGCAAAAAGTTGCAATCCCTTGAATGTCCACTTGAAGCTGGTTACAAATGCAAAAGTGGGAATTTTACAGCAAATTTAGTTTTCTATCCTATTGCAGTTTTAGAAGGCAGCTCATTTAATCTGGAGAACTTTCTTATCTATCAAGCTGAAGCTGAAATTGCTAGTTTTGACATCACTCATGTTTCCGACTCAGACTTTTGAAGACAAGTGTCTGAAAGCTAAAGTCTGAGACAAAGAGACAAGCCTTTACCATCTTTAGCAATTAAATGAGTAGAAGTTGAATGTTGAATAAGTTTGAAAAAGAAAAGCTGAGATGCAGCTTTTTGACACTGGTGTGTGAATGTGGTTTGTGGTTATTTCTGCAGCCTGCCTCAAGTGGACAGTTGGAGAATTGCAGGTTTTTTTTTTTTTTTAGCACTTCCTCGTGTGTTTCATATTCTAATACTCAAAATTACAGTTTGTATTTTCATTTAATGCAAGTTCTCCTCTTGTCTGCGAACATTGCTGGAGCCCCATTGGTCAGAGGAGTTGCCAATGCGATGTCCCATTTGTTTTTTTTTGTTTTTTTTTAAATAATCTCACCACAGAAAGCTAAATAAGAACTGTCTACAATTAGATCCATTTATATTTGAAATTAACCCTGTGGTGCATAGTGGTCTCTACAGTGGACACCTATTTAAAAGTTATTTACTCCTAAATTCAATGGTTCATGTGGTGGAAATTCATATTAGCCTGTGTCAGGATATTTTTATTCTTCTTAGGGCCTGAAAAAAATGTTTTCAATTCTTTTTCCAGGTATTTATACATTTTTAAAAGAAGTTATAGACAAACATTTGAGGGTAAAAAAGCGTAATAACTAAAAATTATTCAGTATTAAAATGAAGGAAAGAGAGTTAAAATGTTTCGCAAAGCATTAAAAAAAGATTATTCATGAAATGACCAAGAAAAGAAAAGAAGTCAAAAAAAAAAGTTAGTCATATGTACATTAAGTTCACACCTTTTTTGTTGAATGCTCAGTCACAAGTATTTAAAAAAAAAACAAAAAAAAAACTTTTTCATGCGGGTTAATTTAAATGATTTTTCTGCAGCCAGTCAGCAGAGGGAGCTCTAAGTTGTCCAACCTCAAAGTCATTAAACACTGAATCTTGTATTCAGAATCTAACGAATGATACTACAGCGACTGTGTCTTTGCTTAAATCTGTTTACACAAGAGTTTTAAACTCATATTTATTCTCTTTTACAGTCACCGTCTCTGTTTTTTTCTGGTGACTGGTCCAGCTCAAGGTTCTGGTTCTCTAACTGCTCTAACAACTATTTTCTTGCCACTTTCATCAGGCTTTGAGGCTGCGGACTCAACCAAAATTGATCGAGTGATCGGTCAGTTTAACAAACGCGCCCAAAGCTTGGAAACTAAACCCTCAGATGTGCTGAAGAGCTCTGAGCCACAGGGTGTTTTTTTGAACATAACATCAGACTTGAGGAGCTTCTTGTTTCAGAGGTGTACAAAGAGAAACAAGAATGACTTATTGAAGAAATGAAGTTCATCAGCATTCAGAGGAGTCAAAGGCACCTCTGGGATTTCTTGTTGTTTCATGCTCCATCCTCTGCAATCAGAGTCTTTTCTCCCAGCGGGTGCGTACTTCATCACATGGCAGCGAGATTGGCCTCTTCGTGTGTAAATGTTACACCTCCTCTCTGGGCATGGCTGCTGGCGACAGCATGTTTTCCTACACAGGATGATGAGACAAACTGTGATTCTAATGCAGATGAGAGGAGACCCTTCCTCGAGTGCTACGTTTCCGCCCCGGGCACATTTACTACATCCAGTTCTTTACCTCTCTTTGGCCATTATATACATAACCCTCATCCATGAGGACGTAAATAATTGATTATTCCCATTTCTGGTCAGTGTTGCATTGTTTTGTTGACAGAGAAGGAGAACTCCAGCTCTGTGGTTTGTGGTCTTGGTTTCACATCTGCACTCCGAGGTGGATCAGACGGTCCTATAGGAGCCGTGGTGTGCAGAATAGAAAACGCTGTAGCATGCAATATAGCGTTAAAAATAAGGTAGAACAACACTGCAACAGAAGAGTAAGTTTTGAAAATGACCTTTTGCTTGGAGTAGCCTATCAAAGATTAAAATCAACACAGCAGTAGGCCGAGAATGATGAAAAATGCACCATTTAATGAAATATAATGAACATTTCTATGAGTTTCATCATCAAATGTTGGCCTGTAATTAACCAGATTTTCTCAAATTAACCACTCACTCATGTTTTAACTATATCTTAAAGAGTCAGGCCATCTAAATTAAATGTATTCTACAAGTTGTGTCAAGTCTGTTCTTTCAAAAATTGTGTCCAAACGTGGGGATGAGAACATGAGCGAATCATTAGCATCTGTAAACAAAAACCATCATTTGTGAAATTAAAAGTTGGATTTCAGACTTGTTCCTCAGTGGGCCACCAGGGGGAGCTCTCTTTTGGCTTCAATTTTACAAAGATTTCTTGTCATCCCTTTACGTTAAAGTGTGAAAAGAATACTGTATTTTGGTGAGGTCACACTTTTAAGAGAAGAAGGAAAGCAACTGTGACGGAGCGGTTTTTACAAGCTTTTTAGGGCGTACACTCAGAAACGCTAACATAATTTAAACATACATTTTTTCATTAAGTACTTTCTAGCTGGGAGTTGTGTCTGAAATGCAAAAGCTGTTTATTGTATGTTTTGATGTATTTAACTGTGTATTAGGTACTAAGAATGACTGATGAAGTGAATCAATTAGGGCTGGGCAATGAATCACAAATTAGATTAAATCACAATATGGGTGGCTGCAATATTCTAATCGCAGACAGTGCAATATTTCTTTAACCTGAAATGCGTCAAAATATCAGCTACATTTTTTTTCAGTGGATATTTTATGCTCTGCACCAGTTGCTCAACCCTGCTCAACCAAAGAGCCAAATTTTTGAAAGTTACCTTTGTAAGAGAAACAATCTAAGTAGAACAGCAAGAAGGAGCAAAAAAGGTAAATATATGGTGGCAATAATTGTCAAAAAGCATGACAAAATAGCAAAATAATTCAGAGAAAACATGGAAAATAGTCAAAAAGTAGCAAAATGTGGTCCCAAAGTGGCAAAAAGAGACTAAAGTGACTGAAATGGGCAAGTCATCATGGGTAGCAAAACACATTTTATGGGCTGTTTTCTTGCTGTAACTACTGTCAATGTTCTTTTCAAATTGCACTGCAGGGAAAAATAATTGCAATTATATTATTGTTGCAAATCGTTCAGCCCTACAGTCAGTTATTCCTTTAAATGTGTTTAAAGGTGAGGTCTGCAGGAATTTTGTTACTGTTTGTAAACATCACATCGAAACTAAGCTCCTCCTCTTAAGTGGCTCAGTGCCAGTGGCAGCACATGCCCACTACCTCCGACCGTAGTTACGTGAACACACTCACCAGTCCAGCGAGCACCTGCAGCATTGCATTGCTACATGTGAGGGACTCAAAAGCTGTAAACCTGACTTCCTGCAAATATTATATCATTCTTTTTCCACGTTACTGCCACATCCCAAGACAACCAAACATCAACATAACAAGCTGAGGAGAGGGCTGAAGCAAACACAAACTCTGACACACATGAACAGAGGCTTAGCGATGATGATTGAGCAAGATTATTCCCATAAAAGTTGACATGTTATGTTTTAGGAAAATTTTGCAGACCCTACCTTTAAAGTCAATTATTGTAAACTTTAATAAACACAGGAATATAAATGTTATTGTATAACTTATGTAGTTTTCAGCAGGAGAGGCTAAACCCCTTTTTTTGGATATTGACTGTTGTTATTGTTGTTTTTGGTCAACTGCATTGATGAGTTAATGTAGAGCTTGGATCACATTGGTGCTGGTTTTTGTGAAATGATCTTTTATAATATTTTGCACTTTTTATTGCACTGTTGAGGCCAGCAACCAATTAAAAAACACCAAACGTACTTTTTCTTGACTACACCCATGTTTTTCTACATTGGGTTTGAGACTGGGAAGAAAACCAACAAACGGTGTCAGAAGTGCAGTGGCTAGTCGAAAAAATCAGTGTATAATTTTTGGCAGTTGTAATTTTTTTTTTTTTTTTTTTAAGAGAGAGACACAAACACTTCATTCCTCCTCACACAGGTCTTCACCCTCATTAGTGCGGTTACTAAACATCCCAGAGAGGATCTGCATGTGAGGCAGATTCTGTTACAAGGCCTGAAAATGAGGATTCAGAAAGATTTCAGCTCCATGAGACAATGAGAGGAAACACCACACACTTTCAGATCCAATAATGTGAAGACAGCAACCTAATCCAACTGTGGTAATGAGATTTGTGCAGCAACAGGGTGTGTATGAATATCAGCCTGCTGCACAGCTGCATGAGTGATACACGCTCAAGGTTACCGAGCGCCGGACGAAAATTTCAATCCTCCGAACGGCTTATTCGCCAGGTAATTACGGCTGTTCACCTTCTCACGTCTGATCCTCACAGGCCACAGGTGTGGTTGTCAAGGTGACCAGTGGGTGTTTCATGCATCTGATATCTGTGTTGTGAATGGCCCAGTATCACCTGACATTCACATCCGAGTCATGTGATGATCCCTGTAAAAACAGATTTCTCTGAATCCTTCAGCTCCTGCAAATTTTTAAATAACCTGTCAAAGACGTAAAGAAAGTCGTCTTAACTAATCTAGCTGTCATCATTGCCATTTAGGTGGGAATATTGTGCTTTTTTAAGGCGACATACTGTCCCTATGGTGGCTCAGGATTAGTTTTTCATGATTTATTGCTTTAAAAAAAAACCTTTTTTTTCTCACACTGGTGTTTTAGAGCAGTGTTTCTCAACCTGGGGGTCGAGACCCCACATGGGGTCGCCTGGAATCCAAATGGGGTCCCCTGAAATGTCTAGTAAAAGATTAAAACAAATGACCAATAAAAATGTTTTTTTTTTCAGTAATTCTTATTACACACGAAACAACTGTATTCCACTTTTAACTATTTTGTTAGCATTTTACTATGAGGTATTTTAGAATATTAAGCGTGTTACTGTTAATTGTCTGAGCGATTTCAATATTTAATTATGAGGGATTTCAATGTTTTTAGAATTTAGTATTAGTTGTTTTAGTATTTTAAGATTTTAGTGATGAATATTTCAGTAATTTGTGTATCTTATTACGAAGTATCTTAGTATTTGAAGATCCAAGTAATTTCTTTTCTCTTTTTATTTTCCTTGATTCAGTATTTTAGCATTTTTAGTATCTTACCATTAAGTTTTTCAAATTTTTTTTTTGCATTTTATTATGGAGTATTTTGGTTTCTGTTAGTATTTTAGTAACCAAGGAATTTGTTTTCTATTTTTATTTCAATCAACACGTTACACATCTCCTTATTTACCAAGAACCATATAGAAAACAACGCTAGCTCGATGCTAACATATATAGGCAATTGCATTGATATGCTCATGGTTAGCATACGTTGATATAACTTTAGTTTAAAACAGAATTTCCACTTTTGAACAATACTCAAAACTCAAAAAGGTCAAAATACCAACAGGTAAATGTTTTCCAAACAGGAAGTGCAGACTCATGGCTGGCTTTGGCATAACTACGGCAAGCTCAAGGTTCCAAACAACTGAAAACATTGCTATGTGGCCAACTTCAGTCATTAACAAACAATTAAACAATACAGACATCACCTGATGTGTGATCTTTGATTTATTTTATTTATTTACATCCAGAGATACCTATACTCATTTACCACTTTAATATTTATTTGTTATAAACTCAATTATATGTTATTGACAGAAAACTTGTAAAGAAACCTTTTGTACACAGAGAATTCAAAGAAGGGATACAATAAAGAATCAGATTGACAAATTGAATGAATAAGGGCATTCAAATCAATAAAATCTTATCAATGCCCATCTCTAATGTGTACTCACAGCAATTGCAAAAGACTTTCCTTCATATTTGAAAAGGAAAGCTCAAGTTTCGTTACTGTGAGGATATGTTGCATATACAAACACACACATACTAATCAAAGGCCTTTCCACCTCCTGCCATGCAGAAACGACCTCCTACTCACTCTTTATTTCCCCTGCAGGTGAGATTATTTCACAGAGACGCACAACAAACCCTGCAACCTTTGCTTGTTCACGACTTTCGACAGTGGATATCGTGTACATTTTATTTTTGCAGCTTTGGTGAATCACAGCGAGGAAGGAACATCCTGTTTTTTGTGGTTCAATAAAAAACGGAGAAGGCTCAAGCTTTTCCATCTGGTGTGACACAAACTGCAGCGACAACGAGATGGAGAACCAAAGTCTTTCCAGCATAATTAGAGGCGATAGGAGCACAACATGTGCCTGAGTAGATATTGTGTTAAGTGTCCATTTTTCTCCCAATGACTGAAGAAGTGGACAAGCTTTTGTTTGGGTTTTTTAGCAGCATCATTAAAAAAATTAATGAATAAAAAGCAGAGATTGAGAGAGAGAGAGAGAGAAACTGAGGTACATTTTCTTCAACATCTCCACCTTCAGCACCAAGAGTACGCATGACTTGGCTTCAAACACGGAGGAAAAGGCAACCTGATTATTTAATTAGATATTCTTTTAGTCGAGTTGCTCCATAAGGAGCAGTGCGTGTGGATACGATATATGGAACGGCTCTTTTGATAAAGCAAACCCATTCACGGTTTAATGAGTGGAGCTAAATTGATGAAGCTCTCTAAAGACAACACACGCTTGGCCATGCAAGAGCTACACACACACACACACACACACACACACACTTATACACACTTCTATCAGTTAATAAAAGGATCCTGATTATCCCCAGGGTCTAATCCGAGTGAAAAGAATAGTTTGAGTCTTTTTCTCTTTTTTCAGGGACTAGTATGAAAGAATTGTAAGTAGTTGGTCAGGTTAGGGTGATATATTTCTGTCCTGATTTGATTCCTTTCAGGTTTTTTTGGTTGCAGATTTGATTTAAATTGTTATTCTATGATATTGCAGTATTTCTTTTCTTTTTTTAAAGATATTTTTGAGGGATTTTATGCTTTTAACCCCTTAACTGCCCCACAAACCTTTTTTTTCTTTTTTTTGCATTTTCTGTTGCAATAGGAGGGTAATAACCACAATCTTTTGTCTCCTGTTTTCCAAAGAAACCTTATAGTTTTTAAAATGTTGACCTCTACCCAATGACTGTAGTGTCACTTAAAGGTTATTGTATAAAATTTTATAGAAATACCACAAATAGTCAGAAAGAGTCACATAAAATGCTTATTTATAAAGAAAATAATCACTCATAAAACATCCAGGGCATTGAACAGTTTGATTTCTGTAAGTTTGCCACAAAATATTGAGCAATGTTGTTTCAACCAAAGAAGATATTGCATGAAAAAAGGAAAAACTGCATTCGTAAAATTTTCATCTTGGAAAAACAGCGCAATAACTAATTATTCTCACATTCATGCTACTGTTTTTTTCATGCAAAACATTAATTTTGCATGAAAAAAACTAAAAGAACAAACTGCAAAACAAAAGCAGATTTGTGTGCCTTCAATATGTCATCTCAACAGATTGACTGTGGAAGTTCAACAGCAACAAAAAGGTTTTTGAAGCTCAAGATCCATCGCATACTTCTACCAAATGTTGGAGGTGTTTGTGATAAGTTCCACTTATCGAAATGTAGTAACTCAAAATGTGCTAAACCATTTGGTCGAGGAGGAAGTTGAAGGGTTAATGCGACGGCAGAGGAGAGTGGGTAGTGTAGGAAACAGGCCAAAGACCGAACTTCAAACTACTAAGCTTTCTGCACATTTATAAGCAAGTGCATTGATATAACTTAAGTTTAAAGCAGAATTTCAACTTTCATCACAGAAACATCACAATCACTTTTTGTGAACAACGCTTAAAACTCAAAAATGTCAAAATACTAACAGGTAAAGTTTTCCAAACAGTAAGTGCAGACCCATGGCTGACTTTTTGACCCTGTGTTTAGTTATTTGCTATTGTGATTTCCACTTCAGGGCCACCGTACCATGGGGAGGGAGCAGTTTTTGTGGCGATCTCACCTTGACGTCCATTTTTTTTTTACAGTCTATGTCACAAACGTGCTCGTCTGCCTCCTGTGCACTGACCAGTTGTTTGAGTATTCCTGCTTTGGAGGAAATCAACAACCAAATTCAAAATGACTGATTCTGTACTTGTGATGTGTGACACATTTATGAATAATGCAAAGACTAATGGGCTGTTTGTCGAAGTAAAAACACCGCCATCTTTTTGGAAATAGCATATAGTTAGGCTGGCTTTAATGTTGTGGTTAGATTTAAGTGCAAAAACCCACTTTATGTGTGGCATGTCTACTTCTTCTTATAGTTCCTTGGATGATTTCTTAATAAAATACTCTTCATGTCTCCCTTTAAGACTGTCAGCATAGTGCTTTGAAGAAGTAAAATATGTAAAGATGCTCTTTATAGAGAAAGAGGCGCACACAGATGAACAGACGGCGTCTGTAACATGCAGAGACAGTATGCAGAGCATTTGGTGCTCTGTGCTCCTCCTCAGGCATGATTCAAGCCGCCTGCTGCACGGGATTATTTTCAGAAACTGTTGACTGTGAGAAAGTATTGTACTGCAAATGAATATGTTTTTTCTTCTCCTCCCCCCCACATTTGAATAAATGCAGCTTCAAACCATGTTTTCTCTTTGTATTAGCGCATATAGGACGTCTTCTCTTTAGGAAACAGCTTGGCCCACATCAATTTTCCCTCAGCTGTTGATTACGACTGGTCAAAATTTGGAACCCTTCACAGTGTGTGTGTTTGAAAGTTGGGTACACGGGCTGTTTATGCAAAATCATCCACGATAAAAACAAGCCTGCTGCCCTTCATGTTTGAATAATTTCTCATGAAAAAAAAAAAACAAAAAAAAAAGGGAAATATTTTCAGCAGCCAAAACATTTCCATGAGCGCTGTCCATGGTGCTGATCCTGGAGCTGTCCAGGCTGCTTTCTGCCATTTGTGTTGGCAGGTTACAGAGCTGCTTCTGGGGCCTGACAGTAAATGGGTCTTCCTCGGCATTTTGTGCACAATAACACGAGCGTTTTGAAATGAAAATAATGCCTCATTTTAATTGAAACTCTGCAATAACTGAATTTCCCCACAGGGGGCGAAGAGAAGTTAAACATCAGCAAAGTTTGTTAATAAAATTACAGTTTAACCTCACTGAAAATTTAACGGCACAGAGAAGCCAGGCTGAAACAAAAAGAGATACAGTGATATTATTCATAGAGCAGGATGTAAAACAAGCAAAAAAGGACTCAAACATGACCAGAAACAGCAACACTACACATCAAATAAATCCAACATGAGGTTAAACTAAGAGGACAAACTGTTTAAAAATAGTAAATTGCAGAGGAGCAAACCATCAAGAGAAAGTAAACAAAATAAAAGCTCTAAAAAAGAAATTAAAAGATGTAAATAAATACTAGTAATAAGGAGAACAATGAAAAACAAACATAAAGCAGAAAAGTTAAAGGATATTAAAAGGAATGAAAGAGATAACAAAACACTCAAGTGAGTTTATAAAAGTAAGTTTTAAGAAATGAGTTCACTTATTCTGCAGCTCTTATCTTCTCAAGCAGTTTTTTTTTATTTGAGAGCCAAACTGAGGGCTGAAGCACAATCACCTTCAGGTTTGGAAAGAAAATACCACAACTTATACCACAGTAAAAACCTCACCGTGTAT
The DNA here is from genome assembly GCA_008086565.1 of Thalassoma bifasciatum. Classification (NCBI taxonomy): domain Eukaryota; kingdom Metazoa; phylum Chordata; class Actinopteri; order Labriformes; family Labridae; genus Thalassoma; species Thalassoma bifasciatum. The sequence goes on from RPOG01004209.1 coordinate 38,872, forward strand.
AAACATAAGTGATAATGACAGTGAGAAAAAAGTTATGAGTTAAGAATATAATTGTGCACAAAAGTGTTAATTTTCATCAACCTGTATTCAATTGCATACACCACAAAGACAAGACATTTAATGTTCAAACTGGAAAACTTTATTTTTTTGTGCAAATATTTGTTCATTTTGAATTTGATGCCTGATTCAGATCCAGTGTGGAGACAGATATTTTATGTTAAGACTTTACTTTCTCATTGCACAGTGTGGTTTTGTGGTATTTTAATTGAAAAAACTGAGATAAAGTAGTGTGAATAATAGTGAAATTGACATATAACTGCTTTACTAGAGCAACGTGCAACTAGCTCAAGCGGGTACACGAAGGGAGGTCCTAAAGCAATAATAACAACAACAACAACAACAACAATAATAATAATACATTTTATTGATAAAGCGCTTTTCTGAACACTCAAAGAAGCTTCACAGAGGATAAAAACATCAAGTAAAACAACACAATAATAATACCAGTAATAAAACCTATAACAAAAACAAGAAAAAACAAAACCATGGAATACATCCCCCCCATTTTTATTTTATTCTATTTTTTTGCAATTGTCCTTGTCTCTCATTACTCATAATTAAGTAACTGTATTGTTATTACCAAGACATATATTTATTCATATTTTCTGCACACAATTTCGATATACTTGTCCTTTTATGTTTAAATTGATTTATTATCATTACATCTAAAAAAATCTGTTTATTCTTATGTCTGTTTTCTTTTTGTTCTTTTATAAGAACGTGAGGTTCAGGTTTGGGTGGGAGATATTTGGGGTAAAGTATAGTTTCATAGTTTTATGTAAGTACCTTCAAAGTGCAGTTGCTTTTTGTATTTTCTTTTCATTATGTCTCAATTAAAATGCACTGTATTTATAAAATCAATATAAAGAATTTTGAAAGAAAGACAGGAATATATTTAAGATTAGTTTGACATTAAAAACACTTTTTAAAAAGAAGTGTTTTGAATGTGATCAGGTCTGTCACCCCAGGTAATGGGTGCTGACTGCCAGTATGAATGAATGTACGCAAAGAATGCAAACACTGTAAGTTGTTGAAGGATTCAGTTGAAGCTGTTTTCGATCCTCAGAGTGAAGCTTCCAGAAAAATGATCAAACCTCTGAACTTTGCACCAGTGTTGCACGGTTTGACTGCAGCTGTCTGACACCCCCTGATGTTTTCCATCACAGCTGCATTGTTGCCTTTAAACACCGACTCATGGGGGGGGGCTGTGTTTGGAACAGTACCGCAGAGGTCACATGGTCTGTGACCTCTGATTTTTTACCTTCCACCATTTTATCCCGTCATCCATTTAGGGGCCTGCACCTGCTGAGCGCTGAGAGAGGACTGACACACAAGGACAACGCTGTTATGCCAAATTGTTGGATGTCTGGCTCACCTTCGCCTATTGACGAGTTTTTGGAAGCAGAGTCCCTTTTTAGCAATGTCCAATATGTCAATATTTACCTTTTTCAGATCTTTTACGTAACAAACATGTTGCACGGCTCTTGTAACTCTAATTTTGCGTTGCATGGGCAGTGGGTGAAGATTTGGGAAACAGTCCTTTTGTCCTTTATCTTTAATTTTTGCTAACAGTACAGTCTTTGGTTGTTTTCCAAACCATCTACTACTTTGGCTGAAATTCAGTTTGTAGTATCAGTATGTGAAAACTTGTGAGATCTGCAGTAAACTACAAGTTCCTTGATGTTTCTACTGATCCAGGAAAATTTCTCAGTCTGCAACAAACCAGTTTACCTGACATACTGTTTCCCACAATGCACAGCACTAATAGTGTTTGTCCATTTGGAGCACTTAGGTTTATGTGAGTTATCACCTACTGGAATAAATCAGCTCAACTAAAACACAACAGCAAAAATGTTACACGATTCGTGGAATAAAAGTGAAGTGACACGAAAAAAACACCTGTAAATCTGCTCATTACATATCATGAAAGAGGTGTTTACTTCCACGAAATTCACAAAAGCTCGTATAAATCACTTATTCACTTTTTTTGTCAACTGACAGCCTGTGTTGGTAATGTGGGTGCAAAAAAAAGTCAGTTGGTTCCAGATTTTCAATTTTCAATACATGATAACTTTTGGTGTAAGATCACAAATTAAATATGGGGATCTTAACTGTAATAAAGTTCTATAGCTTTACAAATTTCATAAAACCAGACCCTGAAATCTCTCCCTTAATTTGTTGTTTTTTCTCAAAGAATTGAAAATGCTTCTTGAGCCACTGAAAACAATGAAAAGACCAAAAAAGAAAAGAAAAAAAAAAAGAAAGTTACAAGTGCTTTCCCCTTCCCATGCTTGATTTCATTTATTTATTTTCCTTTGAATTTTATCAACTTCTAATTTGACTTGTCCAATGTTTTGTTACTGTAACTTCACCTCTGATTGAGAGAATCAATGACTGAAATGTCAAATATACCCATGGTTTATTTTCTATATTCATGATTAAGTTAAACATGGGAAAAAAATAAATGAGCTCCACTTCCTGAAAGAGAAACCAGGGGTAGTATACGACTGAACAGGTCCAACAAAACAGTCATACTACATACTACATGTAGGTAGTACACAGTGTGTACTACCTACTACTTTTACATGTAGTATGTAGTATGACTGTTTGGTAAACAGTGTTTGATTCAGCATCTATGTCTCTCCTCTAGAGCTTGTCTGTCTCACTGACATCCTCCTCTAACACAACAACAAATAGGAACTAATAGTTAAGGAGGACTGACTAACAATATGCAGGTAAAAAATATAATATTGCAAATAATATTAGGGGTAATGTAATAATAATAATGATAAATAATAATCACTTTCTCCTGTCATAACTACCGATAACTTTACTCAATAAAACAATCGAAACTTAGATTACACTCTTACCAGCTTTTATTTTGAAATGTTTCAAGGAAAGAAGCACCGTTCACGTCACTGCTTTGAATACACAAGTGAAACAGCATTCAACCGTCTGCACTGTTTATCTCTGTGTACTTGAAGGAAAACTGTAATACAAACACATTACATAGTCGTACACTTAGCCTCACTTAACTTTTAATCTCTTCAAATATTCAAATAGTGCGATCTCATGAATCCAGGATCTGAATGTTAGTGCACTCACATGTTCTGCAGAGGTGTACATAACTTAGCATCTTTATTTAATCCTCCCTCCCATTTCTTTTACATTCAATTTTTAATTAGCGGACCTATGGGAGATCAACTCTTAGCCGACTCCTCTCTCTGGAGATATTCGATGTATGAGTACCTCCTGCTGCATTATTTAACCGCGTGGTGTGTCGAGGTCGCTGCGGCTTTCCGTGCCGGAGCTCCAGAATTAAAAATGTATCACAAGTGAAAAGGAGTGACTCCAGTGTTTACTAGAGTGAAAAAGCAGACCTGTTTCCAGACACAGGTGGTTAAACCTTATTAACCCCACAGGTAAAGGCACCAGTGGCAATACATTCTCAATTTCTCATTCCTGATCCCGAGATAGGTGTTGTAATTTCACCAGTTCGGTTTGTTTCAGTACGTGTTACCCTTGACTAAAACCAGGACAGGTCCCCAAATTACCAACCTGTACCATCCCACTTTTTAGTGCCCCACTGTTTTGGTGCCAGACATAACGATTCGACCCCATAAAGTGGAGCTAGAAACACTGAAGTCCATTGTTTTACCAGAAACTAATGGTTCCTTTACTTTCTGGTTGAAAACACCACAATGCAACAGTTCCCTGAGTTGCCTCTACTTTGCAGATTGATTCCTTCTTGCCCTGTTTTTACCTTTACACACCGTCTCAGATCCTGCTAATGTACGTTTTGGATGAAAGATAAAAACACGCAGCATTGTTGGAGGCGGTTGTCGGTGTTGGCCGTTAAACCTTACTTCAAAAAGTTCTGCCATTGTTGTTTCTTGTTATTTTTTCTATCACTTGAGCTTCGTATCTGGTAGCTACGGCAACACTGCTCCCGAGGTTTCCAGTAATACTGCTTTGCTCATTAGCTTTATGGAGTGCAGAAATACAGATGCAAAATACAGATAGAAGGCTCAGTCTGTATCCATATCTGTAGTTTAAGTCGAGCATAAAGGAAGCTTTAGTCTGAATCAGCAATGCGCAAAATACCACATATTAAAAAACTCAAAATGCAAGACAAAAAACATCGCTGAAATTCAGGTTAGATTAATTAATTCACACACATCAACATATCCAACACACATATGGGTCAATGACGTGACGTCCCTTTTTTTGTGTCCGAGTGCAATATTTCCTTACATCATGAATTGAGCATTTCCTCCAATATATTTCTTTATTCTAAGAAACCTGTGCTATTTGAACACATCTTTAAACTATTAAAATACAACATGTTTTTTTGTGTTTTGGTTCCTCAAACCCCCAAAATGTCAGGTGGTGCAACCGTCCTGACAAGTATCCACAGTAATTAAACTCTAAAAATTTAATGTCAGTTATTGTAAATGGAAATTAAAAATACAGTGGCATTATTTTATGCTTAAACCTTTTTAAATAAAACATTCCTTGCAAATAAAAAGAATTTTAAATGTGTGGAGAAATTTAAAAAACTTTTGTCCCATAATTTTCACCTTGTCAAATGTCAGGGTGGTGCAACCGTAAGATTAGACTTTTATTTTAAAGTGAAGAGAATAAAACAGGAAACAGGAAACGGCATCAGCCAGAGGAGCCCAAATGACATTTGTGACCAAGTGGAAAAGTTTGTAGATTTCTCTGAAATACTGATAAAAAAGCTTTTTTCACTTCATTGGTGACTGGAACAATTTCCATGTCAGGTGGTACAACCAATGTAATAATGTGAAATGTCATTTTAACATAAAATCATTTATCTCATTCACAAATAAAACAAATGAAATACACAAAATGAAAATGAGTCACGACAGACACTTGCCAATAATTTCACACAGAAAAAATAACAGGAACATATGAATATATTTTCACAGATTTGGTTGCGCCACCTGACATTTTTGGGTGCTCAAATTAAAAATACTCAAAAATTATGAACCTAAAATCTTTGAAATGTTGGTCATCTACTGAAATCTGTTAGAAAACTTAATTCTTCACTCAGAAATATGTTTTTATCCATTTTCGAAGAACTTTTTAAAAATAAGTTTTTAGACCCTCTTTTTGTCATTGACCCATATACCTACATATACATATGTACAGTCGATTCCACAGAGGATGGATGTGCAGAAAGGGTGACCCCAAGGAAGCTGTTTAAAGGTGGGGTATGCAGGAATTTTTCGATAGATTTCGTTCCTCTGTTTGCAAAAAACGTCCAAACTTGTCTCCTCCTCTGTGGCTCAGTGTCAGCAGCTGTGCATGCTCACTGCCTCCAACCGTAGCTAATAGCATGGCTAACAGTCTTAGCTTCATAAGCACACGTTAAAATAACCAGCCCTGCCAGCACCTGCAGAATCGCATGAGAGAAACTCAAGAGCCGTACACCTGACCTCTGCAGGTAAATGTGATACGCTGCAAATATTGTATAATTCTTTCTCTGTGTTATGGCTGCTATTGTAGCTGCTCAGGATAGCGTCTCCCACTCGCTATCATCAACACACAAAGTCACTTTTGCACTACACACACTGTGATTGGCTGGTCATCACCCCTATCAACTCCTACCCAGAAGCTTCCCAAGTATCAACAAAACAGGCAAGGGCTTCTACAAGGAGGTGAGGCAAACACAGACACTGACACACTCTGTATGGATCCTGCTGTTTTGCTCATGCAATCGACTTTTCCTGAGTTTTTCCACACAAAACATTGGTAGTCGATTCGGCATAAGCACTTCCTGAAAGAGGCGGGGAGAGCTCGACCTCATTTGCATATTCAAACGCAGACGCTGAAACAGTTCACAGAGGAATGTCATGAAAAACAGTGATTCTCTTCAGGCCTAAATTCATGATCCCAGTGTTTTTTTTTTTTTTTTTTTTAAATAGCCACTTTCATGACTTTGGGACATCAGACTTCTGCATCTAATGACTTTTAACTGTTTTCAAAAGTGTAATACAGCACCTTTACAGGCAGCAGTAAGTTGCCCCCTTTCAGGCTTAGTCAACGTTTTCGAATTCAAGTTGCGTCATGTTCAGAATCACAGTCCGTCACATGATGCACTTGGCCTCATTTCTACAACAGGGCCTCAAAAAAAAAAAAAGAGAAAGTCTCCCTGGATTCTCAAACCCAGCAGCCAGCCTCTGTTGACTCCATGGAGGCCAGTCAGTGATGGAGGCGCTCCATATCTGTACGTATCGACCCCCCCAGGAGGAGCCGCTTCCATCGTCTCAGCTACATGTCACTCCAAGTCAATTAAAAGTGGACTGGAAGGCCGGTCCGAAGAGACCGGAGATGGGAGTGACAGCTGTGAGTGATGGAGAGAGAGAGAGAGAAGAAGAAGAAGAAGAAAAGGGAAAAGACAAGGAAGGGAAGAGATTTGGAGGAGGAGTTTAAAGGATGAAAGAGGAGAAGAGGAAAGGAGTGATGGAGGGCCAGAGAGGATGATGTTGGAGTAAACAGCATGTGTGAATTCATGGAGAGTTTAGAGTGTGACTCTGTTCTCGGTTCGATCACACACTGACGTCTCAGTCTGCTCCATCACAGAGCTCTTTCTCTGCTGGGGGACGCAGCGGCCAGCTGCTGGAGGAGGAGGTGGAGGAGGGGGGAGCCACAGGATGGAGGGATCTGAGATGGACACTGGAGGCAGAGCTGGCACTCGTCCTTTCCTGGCTTTCTCTTTGCCCCCAATCTCTCCCTTCTCTCCCCCCCCTTAAGCTCTCTCCCCCACACACACACACTCCTCCCCTCCTCTGTGCCTCAGTAATAAGCACAGCCCTGATCCAAAACACAGCTCTTTGTGTTTGTGGGCCTCAGCCGGACGGATCGCTGTGGGAAGAAGGAAGACTCCACAGTTGCCAAACCCCTCTGCTGAGCACTCTCACCAGCTGTCAGTTATTTCACTCTCTTCACGTACAGAGCTCCCAATGTGAGGGTTGAAATGGAATATTTTTACCATTAATTATCACTTTTCTGCCACCAGACGAGCTGTTCAGGGTTTTAGTATTGACTTGTTTCAGACTGGAGAAATCCTGATGTGTGGAGAAATATCCATCATATCAAATATTTGTTTCACTCTGGAATTCATCTTGTTAAACCACCAGACGTTTATATTTTAAAAACTTAAAAGTTTGTTCTCATAAATGTTTTCAGCCATCCTGAATGCGGCATTGATCATTGATAAGTCTGATGCTAAAATGTTTTGGTTGCCTCGTATATTTCTTGGCAGTTTGTCATCAAATCTGTTGTAAAAGATGTTCACTGGTTATTTAAGCTTCATAAATCTGTCATAACATTGAAAACAATTTTTAATCTAAAATTCTGATCTCTGACCTTTTTAAAAACAGATTTTTAAAAAAAAAACTTCTTAATACTTGCGACCTTAGACCTTGTCAGTGATGACATTAGAGATGACTGGTAGTTTATAACATGTATTATATATAATTATAACTAGGGCAATTAATTACAGTAGTATTATCGGGTTAAAAATATTCAATGCATGTTAATCACACCAACTGCAGTTTTGCCCCGTGGAACGTTTCTCAAATTTCAGCGCGTTTGAGCTGGCCCAGACAATTTTGGCCACTTTTGCTCCAGTATCAACTTGTGGGAAAAGCACAAGAAGTGTTCGCCGGTTTGTCTTTTGAACAGAGTTTTGGTTATGAGACCTTAAAGAAAACTGTGCTTTGGGCTTATGAACTTGTGCCTGAAGCTTACAGACAAAAATTTGCTTAAAAAAATGATAAAACTGCCAACCAAACCTATGTTGAGTTGGCGCGAGAGTAAAACTTTTTGATAAGCCGTGCCAGGCGAGCAGTAGAGGATCTAAAGTCTTGACATATAAAAGTGTTTTTTTGGCTCCCGTATCTCGCTGATACGCCTGAACAAAAAATGGGGTCACATAAACCTGTGCGTAAAAGCGCAGCTCCATTTTCAGCTGAGGGTCTCTGTCACCTGGATGCTTATCATGATGCATCTAGCGTGGAAGCAAACGTTAGTCTGACTAGTGTTGAGTTTACAGAATGTTCTTTATAGTCGCCCTGAATCTCTGAAACTGCCTCTGTATTGGTCATTCCTAAAACTGCTGCACTTAATGGCAGAAAAAAATGCACTGATCAGTTGGTCTTGGTTAAGTAGCTCCTTTAAAAAAAAAAAAGCGAGGTTTTGTTTGCTTAAGCTTATGTATTCTGTTTACTATTCACTGGTTCACACTTATAACATTTAAAAAAATGATTCTCACTGGTCTTGGGTCAGATATTAATGTGATTAAAATGCAATTTATTGAGATTAATTAATTTCAAAGTCTCTGATTAAGTTGATAAATTCTTTTAATTGAGTCCCAGCCCTAATTATAACATCTATTTACTATTATTTTTATTATTTCCTCCACCTAGGCCGACCTCCGACTCCATATCTCCAAACATCATTTTTTGTTTACAGCCACTCTGCTCTTCCAAACTCGACATGGAAACAGCTACTAGGACACGCAAAATCCCTCTTTAAACAGGGTGGTCTGCACCACTTTTGTACCTGTTATCAATGCCACATGCAATTAAAGTAGAACACCCACAATACGTCATACATAACGTGCAGTTTTTTTGTTTCCACACATAATTTAGTGCTTATGATTTGGATCTTTGTAGAGGTAATGGACTTGACTATTTGCTGGTTGTCTCCTCACATTTACTGTCAACTTTCTGCTGTCCGATCAAATGCAGCCAATCATCCTCCAAAAAAATCATGTTACTACCTATGAGTGAAAAATTTCAATGGTCAATCAAATGAAGGTTTCAAGTCTCAGAAGGTGTTATATGGTGTTACCAGGTGAAAATTTGCAAACATTTGTGCATCATCATTCTGTATCTGCAGTAAACTCAATGTAATTTCCCAGCTTTCTCCACCTGACTGCCATAAATGCGTGAAAACACATGAGCTGATGTCATGCCTTTTATAAGAACCATTTTCTGCAGCAGCCCACAGATTTCTCCCCACCCACTGAGCTGAAAATGTCAAGACTGAACAACCTGAAAGAGATGCATGAATCCCGGAGAGCGGTGGCGGTGGCGGCGGCGTGACGGTGCCAGTTTTGACAAAATGCAGATAACCTGAAGGCGTGACCTTGATGTCGCTGTGCAGAGCAATAACGGATACGGAGGGTAGTGAAGGCTCATGAGCCATCGTTTGTGTGCTCAGTGTGTGAGTATGTCACAGGAACTCGCAGCTATGAAGGATTGTGGGTATTTCCCAAAAACACAGACAGATACCTGGGAGGCAGAGTGCTATTTGTGTGTGTGTGTGTGTGAGTGTGTTTTGGTGTGAGAGATGACAGAGCAGCTGTCCCGAGGGAAGACAGACACCAATAGCCATCACTGTAGAGGAATCCTGGGGGACATCGAGCTTCCACTGGCACCGTCCACGCCAGCATCTCTCTTCCTGACAATCTGGCTAGACCTCACACACACACACACACACACACATGCACACACACTTGATAAACCTGCCTTACTTTCTCTCCTTCTGTCTCTCTCATCCGAGCAAAAATCTCACAACAGTCTTTCCGCATCACACTCACTCATTTCCAATTACCGGGCAGGTTGCTGCCTTTCCAAGACAATAGCTCACAAAACTTGATTACCTGTTCCCATGGAGCCGCCGGGACAACAGATGAAGTCTGCT
>RPOG01004210.1:0-48642 GCA_008086565.1 Thalassoma bifasciatum
ATACCCTTGGTTAACTTCTACCTGTGTCATAAAAACCTTTGTCCTCAGTTGCTTGTTTCTTTCTGGTATCTTGGTTTTTTGGTGCTTTGGACATGTCTTTAAGCTTGATTGTGAACAATTAAAGCTTGTCTGTCAAAGCATGGAGATGTGGCTTCAGATCACCTTGCTTTTCCACACTGTAAAAGTGTGCAGATGTAAAATATACAGGCACAACCACCTAATATCATCTTGAGATGTTATCTTTTGGACAAGGTATTATCCATAAGGGGTAGCCACTCATTAAAATTGCCCAACCAGTTAGATTTAAGACAATGTCAGATCATTAAATAGGAAAGGTTGCTTTGATTCCAGTTAGACCATTTCATTGATCCTGTCAATTCAGGCACACATGGAGATACTTGAGTGCCTTCAAACGCTCCATTTCAGATAAAATTATTGAATATTGAAAAAAAATAATCAGTCAGACAGAATCTGGTCTAAATGTTTTTGTAGGAATAAATCAATAAAGTATAGAGTGACGCAATTATAGATTTCCTGGGTATAAACACTGCAAAAAACAGAAATCTAAGCAAGTGTTATGGCTTATTTGGCTAAATATGAGCCACATTTGCCTTTCCAGTCCAGATAAATGTTTTATTTCAAGATATTAATACACAAAATTGATGTCTGAATTGTTCGTAATGAGTAAAAAGAAACTTGCCAATGGGGTAAAAAAAAAAAAGGGGTCAAGTTCCTTGAAATTAGAACAACATCTTAATACAAGACCCTTTTTTTTCTTACCCTGTTGACAGGTTTCTTTTCCTCATTACAAGCAATTCAGACATCATTTTTGTTCCTACATAACTTGAAACAAGACACTTTTTGGGCTAGTCTGGTAAATGTGGCTTATCTGAAGTCTATAACTACATATTTTTTAATTAAAAACAGGACAGTAACACTTGCTTAATTTCATTTTTTACAGACTGGTATCCACATTCTTAACATAAAACACTAATAAACTTCAATAATATTATTGGCAGTAGCTGGGGTCTTATAACTCTTGAGCTCTATATGTGCTTTTTACAATTAAAACACATTGAACTGTTGTTTGGTCACATTACTACAATTCTCAAATTTACCAGAGGGGGTCGCTGCCGTCAGATAGGTGGTAATCTTCAATTTTCTTTATTGTTTTAATTAATTCATTTATTTATTTATTTTCAAGACGGGACTGCGAAAGCCAGTCATTGAATTTATTCCACACAAAGTAAAAAAAAAAAACAAACCCATATCTATGGCCCTACACAAATGATATTTAGTTTTCCATACTTTTGTTTAAAAAAAAAAAAAAAAAAACTTTCATGGTAATAATTCTGACAAATTGAACGACTAAGTATGAACTTTTTTTCTATGTAACAAAGTACAATAAACTTTTTTACACTTGTATTAAAGCTCACAGTAAGTAAAGGCCTGTAGCTTTAAAAATGCTAATCAGGTTTTTGTTAGGGATTTAGCACTACGTCACATCCTGAGTGAAGCTTTGCCTCCTAGTTTTTGTTGGGACCTGGGAGAAAAATCACCCCGCAGAGGTATCGTGCTGGATAAACAGAAGAAAGAGAAACTAACCTCGGTTGTGGAAATGTACGAGGCTGCAGTTTAGTCGTCAAACATGCAGGCGGATGTGCTTTCACCTTGAATTCATCCGTAGAGGTTTTCGTAAGTATCTTTTCTTCTTCCAGACCTTTGCGGATCCACAAGTGACCGCGGAGCAAGTGTATGTCGGACTCGGCTTTCAGGGGCTGAAGGCGGTGTTTGTTTTGCTGTGCGGGGCATACTTGAGTGGTCGGAGTCGGTTGTATTGACTGTGTTTGATACTGGGACGGTTGGCTTGGGCAATAAAACCAACGCACACCTGTTGCTTTTGCTTGGGCCAGGTATCCCAGGCCTTAACTGGGGAAAATTTTCAGGATAAGGTTTTAAATACTTCTTTCCTGCTTTTAAGAAAGCTGTTTGAGCAGGTGTCTGGAATTTACTCCTTTTTTTTTTTTTTTTTTTTTTTTTTTTTTTTAACCGATCAGTAGAGTTAAGTCAATCCATATAACATTGCGCTCTTGTTAAACAGAAAACACAAGCACCTTAAAGTCGACTAACGTTCACATAACTTTAAAAGAAACGAAATAAAAAACGAAACAACTTTAAAAAAAAAAAACTTAAATTGTGCTACGAAAATGTACTTTATCTTTAGATAAATATGTGACGCAGCTAACCGTTACACTTGACTGTCGCTAATGTTGTTGAACTAAGGCAGCGGCACGAAAGAACAATTAGGGTTTTGATAATTCACAAAACCGTCGATTTATCCCATGTACGTATTTTACTGGTGTGTAAAATTAAATGTACAATCAAACGGTACTGTCATCTTATTTAACGTCAACTGTCAACGCCGGTCGTAATGCAACAGGCAATTACTGTGAATAACCTGCTGTTAAGTTAGTATCAGATTCTAGCTGCTCTCACATTATTATAAGTTGTTTGCTCAAATGTTATTTTGAGTGATAGCAAACATTAAATGTTTTTTCTTTTTTTTTTTTAAGTCATAGATTTACAGTGCTTAGCATAAATGAGTACACCCCCTTTGAAAAGTAAGATTTTAACCAATATCTCAATGAACACAAGAACAATTCCCAAAATTTTGACAAAACTGAGTTTCATGGAACATTTGTTTCACTCACAACATGAAAGTAAGATTGATAATATAACTAAGATTACAAAATCATCACTTTTACTCAAAATAGATGCAAAAAGTGAATACACCCCATAACAAAAACTACATCATCTAGTATTTTGTATGACCTTCCACGACTTTTGAGGACAGCACCAAGTCTTCGAGGCATGAAATGAACAAGTTGGCAACATACTGCAACATTTATCTTCTTCCATTCTTCAAAAACAACCTCTTTTAGAGACCAGATGCTGGATGAAGAGTGATGTCTCTTTAGAATTCCCCATAGGTGTCCTATTGGGTTCAGATCAGGAGACACACTAGGCCACTGAATCTCTCTCACCCTGTTCCTCTTGAGAAATGCAACGGTGGCCTTGGAAGTGTGTTTTGGATCATTGTCATGTTGGAAAAGTGCACAAAGGCCAAGGGCACGGAGTGATGGTAGCACCTTCTCTTTCAATATGGAGCAGTACATCTGTGAATTTATGATGCCATGAATGAAATGCAGCTCCCCAACAACAGCAGCACTCATGCAGCCCCACATAAGGACACTGCCACCACCACCACCACGTTTGACTGTCAGCACCATGCACTTTTCTTTGAACTCCTCACCTTTGCGACGCCATACAATTTTGAAGCCATCAGTCCCAAAAAGATTTAGTCTTGAATAAATTTGTTAGGAAAAGTACTTTTAGTGCGTGCAAATTCACAAATCTTTTTTTACAATCAATGGCCCAAATTTCTGGTAGTATTTTGTAGTACAGTGTCCCATGGAATATTTTGATTCTGATAAGAAAGTAAAGGTTTTCTGACAAATCTGTTGGGGTGTACTCATTTATGCTGAGCCCTGTATGGTGCAACATGTCATGTTTCTGTGGTCCAGGTGTTGTACAGCTCACCTGCCAACCTGCATGCCAACATGATTTTGTTGTTGTCTGCCTCCATCCATCTCTGTCTTTCTGCATCTCCCTGTATCCTATTACACATCCTATAACACATGGCTGTCTAACATGAGTCTAGTCCTAGTGGAGGTTTTTGCCTCTGAAGAGAAAGTTTGTCCCAGCTACTGTGACTTGTTAAAGGGACTGTGAAGACTTTCTGACTTGGAACAAGTCTGATCTCTAGATTTTTGCCTGATAATAATTCCCAATTTAGAATATGATTAGTAGCTCTGAAATAGATTATGTCTCCTTTTTCAAGTTATGTTTTGGCTTTTGTGCCTCCATTTGGATAGGAGAGAGAGCACAGGTGGTTTACATGAGTCCTTCAACCACGTCAAAGGGATTTTCCTCACAGTCACTTAAAATATAAAGTATAAAAGTAACAGCGAAAGTTCATTCTTTTATTATTCATTGTTTTATTTAACTACCAATATGCAACTTTTGTTAAACTACCTCATTTGATATCTGCATCCTTGCACTACTCACCACCATGCACTATTACCATATATATTAGACTGTAAATATTTGTCTTTTCTATTTTCAATTCTTTTGTGTTCATAGTGTCAATAATATTCTATATGCAAAATTTGTATTATTATTATTATTTTACCTTTTTATGCCTTACTATTACCTGTACAAGAGAGCACAGTATATCAAAGCAAATTCCTTGTATGTTGATTCTGATTCTGATTTTGAAATACTTTTAAGAGTTCTGCTAGTGGAAGATGAGATAAATTTATTCTTATACCTGGGTTATGTGTCCAAATCTACTTTCTTCCACCCCAGGTTTGGTAGAGTAACCTTCCCCCCCTCCCTCATCATGCTGAGCTTCCTGCGCAGGACGCTGGGGCGACGCTCCATCCGGAAACATGCAGAAAAGGCCCGGTTACGAGAGGCTCAGCGCGCTACGACACATATCCCTGCAGCTGGGGAAGCAAAGTCTATCATCACATGCCGGGTTTCCTTGCTGGACGGGACAGACGTCAGTGTTGACCTGCCGGTAAGGAACATTTCTGGAGTTTTAAGCTCTAAAGTATAGTGTATTGCATACCACTGTGGGTGACTGAGCCATTTTGTTGAGAAAGTGGCCTTGTGATTTTGGACCAGGCGACACGTACATGCTCTTCCACCTGTAGCACATCCTTCAGCTGTTTGGGTCTGCAGGCTTTGAAAGAGACAAGAATGTAACCAAACGAAAAAAATAAGTGACCCTTTGAGCCATTATGACACAAATTATAAGGATCACAGATTGAAGGATTTCAGCATCATATTTGCCAATCAGTGCACTGCAGGAGAAAGAATATTTCCCTTCAGCTGCTAAATGAGAAGACTGAATTCATTCTATGGCCAAAGAAAGTTCTGTCCCTGTCACGGTGAGTGACCATTAACGTGCCTGTGTCAGTGGAGCACTTCTTCTAAGCTTATGATAAGTGTGGGTTTGTGTGTGTGTGCGCGCGTGTGTATGTGTTGTAGTTTTGCTGATCACCTGTAATTCCATGATCCTCTCGGGGGAACACACTGAATCATGTGACAGCATCACATGACAGGTTTGGCTGGTCACCAAGTAGACACTCAGCAGGATGTCACTCTCTGTGGTCTTTCTTTGGTTGTTTTCTTCATATCCTCTCTGTTTCTCTTCAATTTGGTTATGCACACCTGATCAAACTCTCAAGACCAGTTGAAAAATTGCCCAAATTAACATTTTGCATGGTTTGATTTTAAGAAGGTACTTAGTAGAGTTTCAAAATGCAAAAAGAAGAAAAAATAGGCAATTGATTGAAAAACAAATATCGAACTGAAATGTGCTGTTCATCGCAGCCAATCTAACGTTTAAGACTGTTGCACACAACAAACAAACAAGCAAAAAAAAACTGGAAAGAAAACCCTAAATTAGAAATGCAAGTTTCAAAAAAGGACTCAGTAAAGAAGTACTCCATTATTCTTGTTGATCACTTCAAAATTTAGTTCCTACATGCTTGAAGAAGTCCTTTGTGAACTGCAGTGTTGTCCTGTTGAAAAACCCGGTCAGTACCACTCAGACCAGGGCCCTCAGTCATGAAGGATGCCCCCCCACAACATCTCCACATAATCATCCGGTGTTTGACTCCCCTGCACCACCTGAAGCTCCATTGTTCCATTGAAGGAAAAAGCAGCACAGATTTGTGTTGGTGTCCCCTCCCCTAAGTCGTGTAGAAAACATCTCAACTTAGGTTTTTTTCATCATGCCAGTAACGCTGTAAGCCATCATGACCGTCAAGGTTCACTTTGTATTCATCAGAGAATAAAACTTTCTCCACCTCTTAATGTCTCATGTTTGGTGCTGTCTGAGTCCAAACGAGCAGTATTGTGGCGTTGAAGGAGACGAGACCTTCGAAGATCTGTTTTGTTCTCAAAATCCCTCTTTTGCAGAAGCCATCTGATGGTTAATAGGCTGCAGTTAGCACTTAATTTGGATCAAGGATCGTCAGGCCAGCGCTGGTGAAATCTTTCTGGATGTACCACTTGGCTTTTTTGTTTCATAATCCTCAGAATCTTTTCAGAAATTCGAAATGACCGTCTCACTGCATCCAACCACAGCTCGACATTTTTCATCTTTGTCTCTTCACTTGCATTCCATACGTCAAGACTGCAGCATTCCAGTGAGGCCAGTCTGGTTTCTTACTGTCCTTGCTGACCTAAGCCTGGCTTTCTTGAAATGTTGCTGTTCTACAAAGGAGATGTGACAAAGAACATACGTTTTTAAAAATTATTATTATTCCAACTTTGTCTGTGCCCTCCTTATTTATTAACATTCCTAAAAAGAAGAACTACTTTTCATAACCTCTCTTCTCTCCATTGTCTACCTGTGGCTGGTTGCATAAGTGTGACTAAACAGGGATACCAGGGATTTTTCAGGGCTTCATGACATTCCTCTCCAACTTATTGAGAAACTTACTATGATGTTTTAAAGTTGACATGTCTTCTGAATGATGTGTCACACATTTTTGGATCCCACGTTTGGCCAATCATTAACACGTAACCCTCACAATCGGCTCAGTTGTGTGTGCTGCAGAGAGGCTAGACTCATGAAATATCATCCTTCAGTTCAGTCTATCTTCTGCTTCATCCATTTTCTTGTGCACAGAAATCTTTAACAGAGCTGAGGAGGTGTTTTGATTTTACATTGAACAGCACTGAATTCAGAAAACTAAATCTGACTTCTGAAAACTTTCTTGTTAGACTTTCTTGGTGCCTCCCATCCCCCGGTATATGTTGCACCTTCAAACTCTTCAGTCTTATCAGTTATCTTGAAGAGATAGGGCAACAGCAGTATCAAAAATTGGTTAAGAGTGGTGTGCTGTTTGAAGGCTTTGTCTTACTGGAGGAGGGGCTTCAAAGCAGCAAGATTACAGAGAAACACTGTTTTCAACCTGGACATGCATGTGAAATTCACCTGCATACAGTCATGGTTTTAACTTTTTAAGAGCCTACATTGGGCTCTTTGTTGTTTTGTTTGGTTGCTGTTTTTGTGCCTGTCTGTCATAACAGCCCTGAAATGATCCTCTATCATGGCGACATGAGGAACTGAACTTAACTGGTGGAACACTATGAACAAGGCAAAGGAGGAAGCTGGGCTTATTTTCATATCATTTCAGCTGCTCACTAAGTGACCTCTGCTATCTTTTAGTTAAACAGGCTGTGGGAAAAGTAAAACGAAGTATTGCCAGGGGTGCAGATCTCACCACCTTTTGGCAAAATTCATTGTTTAAGGATAGTAATCTGCTGTCTAAGCTCAATTGTAATGAATCTAAATCACTTTGTCTGTAATTTTTTCCATTTTCTTCCCCCAAGCTTATTCGGCGGCAAGCTTTTCTATTTTTTTTTTGTCTTTTTTCAAATGATGCGCGTGTCTCTGATGAATAAACAGCACTGGTCATTCTGCTGATGGCTGACCCTTATCACCATGAAATTACCTCTTGTTTAGTTTGTGAGGTTGCTAACTAAAGGCAAATTGGTTTTATTTGTATAGTGGATTTTATACACAATTCCAATTCAAAGTTCTCTGCAGAGGGGATAGGGAATAAACACAATACCAAACAGTTAAATATGAATAAAAGAAAAATAAATTGGGTTGGGGGGTTTAGTTTTATAAATTCATATTACTCTATCCAGCCAGGTGCAGCTGACATAAATATAGATGCATCTAATGTTGAAGTTTCTTTTATCTTTACATGTTTGGATGTTTGTAAATCAGCCAGAGTCTCAGACTAAATGAGGCTTGTTCACATACTTATACGGTTTTCCACCTGTGTGTGTTTGTGTCCTAAGCATAGTGTTGGAGTGTTGTCTTTAGGGTTACAAGTATCTATGTCTGAATTATCTTTGAATCCATGTCTACACAGAACTACACACGGTCAAAGAATTTGTATTCCTTGGAATTTATTAACCCCCCTCTTTCTTTTTCTTTTTTGATAACAGTTGACAAAAGTAAGACTGTTTGTAGCATGTTGAAGTTGAATTGCATTCAAATAGTGGTCAGTGGTTTTTTTTTGAATAATTTATCATCAAACTAGTTTAATGTTTTTTCTTTTCAAGTGAAGCATCAATGAAATACGTTCCATGTGACTTAAGAGACAGTTGTATGGTCACAGGCAGGCAGTAAGACTGCAAACAGTCAAACAATACTGCAGGCAGTAAAACAAGGCCCTGGGTGCTGCACACATCACACACACATACACAATGAGTCCTTTGTACTCTCTCTCTCCCTCTCTCTCTCTCTCTCTTTGGGCACTGTAGGGGTGCGGTATGCCTTGTCAACTATGCCAGTTAGCATGGGGCCAGCCCCCCCTGAGCTGTCCAGGAGCTCTCTTGTGATGTGTGTGAGGGAGAGAGTAAGACCCAAGGAAATTTCTGGATAGTTCTTTATCAAGCTACTGTGTGTTCTCATTTCTTCATGTGTGCACAACTTTTTGTATCAAGGTTTTGAAATTTACTTAACAAGCAAACCTGAGAAACACATGAGCTGATAAAACTTCCCCCACAAAGGTAGAAATCATGCAAAAGTCTTTATTTGAAGCACATGACCTCCAGAGAGCACTGAAGGTGAGGTAGGTTTGTTTAAGACATGATTGATTAAAAAAAACAAGTGGGAACAACATGAAAGAGAAACGAGTGAAATCTTGGATTGCATTTTTCCCGACTTAATGTGGCCCACAGATGATCACATGATGTGTCCGTCCACACCAGTTCTCTCAGCTTCTCAGCGTCTGGGGCTCTTTAGCCCCGGTTACTATAGAAACCCTGTCACTGTGCCTCATGGAAGGGTTTAGAAGTCGGGTGCCTGTGTTTGTGTGAGTAAGTGCTCATGTGAGGGACAGATCTCCCAGTCCCAGGCAGAGCACAGGCAGTAACTGGTACTGCCGAGTTGGAGAGGGCAACACCGAATTAAACTCTGAGTGCATGAGTTTGATGAACTATTAAACTTGTGAGACTTATACAGAAAAGTCTAATGGATACTTTTATACTTTCTCAAATCTACAGGTCATCAGTAGGAAGTAACTTGTTACAACTTTAATATTGAGCATCTGTTTTATATGAACTCCACTAAAAACAGCTTTGCCTCTTTATGCATTGTTGATATTGACATTATACCAACATTGAATGACCATCATCATGAGTGTCAAAATGTTCTCTGTAATTCATCTTTTACACAGCAACTTTAGAGCATTGTTTTGTCTTCATGGTGCTTGTCAGAGCTGTTTGTCCTGCAGGCCACTAAGCTTTTTGTTTGTCTGTGTGTTTACCTGGTCAGAAAAAAGCCAAAGGTGAAGAGCTGTTTGACCAGATCATGTACCATCTGGACATTGTGGAGAAAGACTACTTTGGACTGCGCTTCATGGACTCTGCACAAGTACCAGTAAGATTGCACTTAATCTAATATCTAATTA
This sequence comes from Thalassoma bifasciatum, assembly GCA_008086565.1. NCBI lineage: Eukaryota > Metazoa > Chordata > Actinopteri > Labriformes > Labridae > Thalassoma > Thalassoma bifasciatum. Next base: position 9,570 of record RPOG01004210.1, read on the forward strand.
AAAATACAATGCACACGTTCTGCCTTAAATACATCTATCTTGTGTTTTTAACTTCAGCATGTGACCCTCTGATGAAAACATGGTTATTATCTTAAAAAGACAGAACATTTAAAGTGAGAATTATACTCAGGTATAAGGTTTGGAATACTTTTGGCCAGCACTCAAGCCATCAGAGTGCTAAAGCCTACAGTGGCTAACAGAAACAATAGAGCAAAGCATGACAACCAGGGCATCGTTAGAAAAGTCTTAAATTCACGTATCTAAAATTAAGGCCTAAAAATATCTTAAACTCATTAAACCTGTTATATGCTGGTCTTAGCATATAACAAAAATAAAAACCTGTTTCAGATGTTCATCCATTGTCTCCCTTTATTGAGGAGGTTGACTCTTAGCTTCTTGTGCTGTGCTCTCCACATGTGTCAGCACTGAGTGAGCACCAAACCTCTCAGCAGAGCAGTGAGTCACAAACAGTTTAGCCTAAACCAGAGGTGGGGTGAATTGCGCCCGTAGTTTCTATTAGTTTCTGTATGTTTTTGTAAGCAACAGCAATAGATCTCTGTGATTCAAACACCACTTTTTTAATGTCACTGTTGTCCAAACAGATCAAATAACACCACACTATATTTTAGAATTGGTAATAAAGGATTACTTGAGCACTGGATTGACGTGTTCATAATTTAAAAAGCAGCCATATACTTCCACAGTCTTAAAAAATACAGTCATGCAATCTGTTAGCTATACCATCCAGCACTAGTCTGTCTTAAGCTCTGCTCCTAACCTGAAACTTTCTGAAGACTATGGAAAGCCTGGTGGGAGGAAAGATGTAGCTGATGGGAGGGACGCAGAGGGGAGGGGGAGGTAAAGAATCGAAAGAGTGGGAGGGGGAGCAGAAGTAAAGAGGGAGAGAGAGGGCTGTGGTAAAGGAATGTGGGGGAGAGGAGACTGGAGAGTGCTGAGAGTGCCTCTGTTATCTCTCCCTGTTTCTCTTTTACACTCTCTTACTTACACATGCACTGCCACCACCGCCTCTCCTTGACATTTTTCATGCCTCATAGAGCCTGAACTTCCAAGAAGAATTACAGCACAGAGCTCTACACTTCTCTGTTTGTGTGTCTCCGCTACGGACCTCCCACTATTAAAGTTTTCATAACCTGAAGGGTCACAATTCTGTCCGTTAAAAACACAAACATGTCATGGCTGTTGATTTACTTTGATCTAAAAGTTTATATAGACTTTGTTATCATAATCTGTCTTTATTTGTTTTGATGTTACTCTTATCTCTTGTGTTAAAAAAGATACTTATTTTTATTTGTGACATTTTTCTGTTTCAGCACTGGCTTGATGTGACAAAAAGCATCAAAAAGCAAGTGAAAAGTAAGTATACACATATCCAATGAAAGCATGCATAAATACATTATCCTTTCTAATTATTTGTATCTTTTGACCACTCTGATTAATAATATAAGTACAGACTTATGATTCATTCATGAGCTTGGAATTTACTTTGCTGCAATTTGATCCGTCCCACAGTCGGCCCACCCTACTGCCTTCACATGAGAGTTAAGTTTTACTCCTCCGAACCAAACAACCTACATGAGGAGCTCACCAGGTGAGGACAAACAACAGTTTTTGTACATCTCATAACAAAGTCTGTGCCTCTGCTTGCTGGGGATGATTATTTTGTAACCTAAAGGTGATTTCTTTCTATTTGAGACCTCCTCTACTTGTATTTGAAAGATAATAGTATGAGTTGTGGCTTGTTTGTATAGTTTTCTCTTCCCTGTACCATGTTCCATAAAATGTTCAATTCATCCACACATTTTTATCATATTTGAATGCTACATTTGATTTTCTTTCAGATACTTATTTGTGTTACAATTAAAGCAAGACATCCTCAGTGGAAAGTAAGTTATTTTTTTCTTTGATTTTCAGGAATCATTTTGAGTAAAATGACATTGAAGCTTTTGTGTTTATCTTACATCTTCTGTTTTCCCAGGTTAGAATGTTCATTTGAAACAGCAGTGGAGTTGGCTGCCTTTTCTCTACAAGGTAAGGGTCTCAGCTCATTCTTTCAAACTCTAACAAATATATGAAAGTTAAAATAGCGCTAATACTCTGCAGAAATGAAATTTAAGCAAGCTTTTGAGTCTTATTCTAAAGAAAATTTGTCACTAAATCTAATTTGACCCTCATTCACTTAGGAGCAAAAGATATAATTCTTATTTCAAGATACTAAGCCAAAAGTGAGTTGGTATCCATAGTACATAGATGTAATGAAAAGAAGTGTAAAAATCAAAAATGCAAACACATGGGACCAAGAATGATTGAAATGAAAAGTTTCAAAAGTCATGGTTGGTGCATCCCCAGCACATCAGTAGGAAAGAAAAGTAAAGAGCCAATAAAATGTGTCACATATAGAGTACTTACAACATCCTCTCATCATAAACATGAAAAAAATCCAGAATAATTTCCTTCAGACAGCAATTTATTTTCCCATCTAGGAAATTTAGCAAATGAGTCAAGCAGGTTCTGACCGGATTGATGTGTATATTCATGCGGCGGCAGGAGGGTGTCTTCAAGATTCCTTGATCCTTTCAAACTAGTCATGGCTGTCTCTGTGATTCACAATCCTGGAGAGGCTCCTGGTGACAATGCTGCTGTGACACAGGGGACCATAAACCTTTCCATGATCCTAAAGACTGCAAAGACAAATGCTGTGGATTATTTGTGTTTGGGATGGAAGTTGTAAAGAGGCAAATTTCTTGCTTTTCTGCATTTAGAGAAGCCAGCTGAGGTGTTCCCATAGCTACATACTGTACAGTTAATGGGGCAGAAATAGTTTTGGCTTTCTGTTTCTAACTTTGAATGAGCCCACTCTGTGCTCTGTTTGGTGTTTCTCTTAGTTTCTATCGCAGCAAATACCTGAAAAGGCAATCTAAAAAGCTGCTGAAGCAGAGGAGCATAAATTGAGTCATTAGAGGTGTTTATGGAATGGGATTGCATGTACAAACAGATGAAAAAAAACACGCACACACAGACTCACACAAACACAGTCACTGTGGGGTAAATGCCAGCTCATTAGTGCTCCATCCTCTTCGGAGGCCCCCTAATCCAGCACCCTTTCTGTCTTCTGTCTTTCCTGTAGTTGAGCTTTCTATCCAATGTTTCTCCTTTTTTAAAGAGATATGTTGCTCCACTGACATTTACTGGGTTTAGAATGGGATTGGCTTATCTTTTCTCTCCTTCATATCCTGAGGCTTTTCTCACAGCTGGACTCACTGAGCAGTTAGGTTCAGCTTTCTTCTTTCTACCCAAACATTGCAGGACAAAATAAGATCCTGGGTCCTATTTCCCTGATCTACAGTTTCACAAAAAGGTTTTTCTAAGCATAAGACCTCTTAAGAGACTCATCATTTGCCTTAATGATCATGTCTCACATGGAAGCTGAGTTCATTTGTTTATTCTCTTCAAAAGGATTACCCACAGTCACAGTATGAGGCACTTATCCTAGTGTTGTCTTTTAGGGTTACACAGTCAAGGTCTAACGAAACACTTAAGAGGCACTCAAGAACTTTCCTGTGAACTTTGTCTCACACCATGTTTGTCTTTGTGCTTTCAGCTGAGCTTGGTGATTGTGACCCGCTGGATCATAACCTGGACCTGGTGTCAGAATTTCGCTTCATTCCCAACCAGACAGAGGATGTAGAGCTGGCTATATACAATGCATGGAAAGAATGCAGGTAATTAAGTCACTGTATCCAAAAACATTAATGCAGAGCTGGCAAGCTGAACTAAAATTTGTGAAGATGCAGTACTTTATCTTGTTGTTGGCAACACTGAACAAAGACACCAATTTTGTCGGGCAACCCTCTTTACTTTTTGTCTTCCAGAGGTCAGACACCCGCCCAAGCTGAAATTAACTACCTGAATAAAGCCAAGTGGCTTGAAATGTATGGTGTGGATATGCATATGGTCAAGGTAACCCATTCATACTCTGTTTACCCAGCATTAGCGGTCTACTCTGACTTAAAGAATCCTTCATTTAAAGGGACTGTGAGGACTGCCTTTTTGAAGTGGATTGCAGTGACACCTTTGTCAAGAATCTGTGATGTTTTTCCGGGACAAAGATGCATGCTTTGGCATGAGTTGGGTCCTTAAGGCAGTGAGGAATGGTGCTTATGGGAAGGGAAACTGTGTCAAAACACTACAGATTCCACCCACAGGTGTTACTGCAATTGAAGGCCAAATAAACAGTCCCCACGGAGCCTTTCATGTGCCAAGGTGTCACCGCTATCACATATTTTCCTCTTCCTTCATTCATTTACCCCTAGGCAAGAGACGGTAACGAATACAGCCTGGGTTTGACACCAACTGGAGTTCTGGTGTTTGAAGGACAAACCAAGATTGGACTCTTCTTCTGGTATGTTTGGGAAATCCATATGGAGAGATATATTTACACCAGCAATGATTACTTGAACTGCATATTTTGTTGGGTACATTTAGAATTATTTTGTTTCTTCTTTAGGCCAAAGATCACTTGTCTGGATTTCAAGAAGAGCAAACTGACTCTTATTGTTGTGGAAGATGATGAGCAGGTGAACGTGAGCACACACCTTTTTATTCTTATTATTTTTTAATCTAATTATACTCTTATTGAGACATTGAAGGTCATTCTTGAGAGAGGTCGAATCGAACTCAGGTTAACAAAGGGAGACTTTTTTTTTGATAGCTTTGAAGAAAATGAACAAACAAAGACTTACTGTATTCCCCTAAAAACCTTTGTTTGTAGTGCTTGAGCTGGAGTAAAAGGTTGGTTTTAAATCAAAATGAAACAAGACTTAGCATTGCTCTACCCAGAGGCTAGATTTTTATGAAAGAGAAGGAGAGTCTGTTTATGTCCATCCTGGAGGTCTGTGAGTGAAGTTAATAACAAAACCTACCCCCTCCGGTATTCCTGGTATGCACTATTCTCTTACTCGCAGCTCACACACCTATGCAGTTCTTGTCTTCTGTGTTGAGAATACAGTACTGAATGATAGTCTAGCTCCTCAGAACCACATGTTCTTTGAAGATGCAAAGTGGGAGCAACAGTGTTGATACAATTCGACAGAGGGTTGACTTTTAATGAGGTAAGTTGTATCAAGCTTTAAAGGGCAAGAGAAGAGCTTAGAGTTGTCTGAAACAAACATAACCATCACAAAAGTAGCAACAAAGAAGAATGCAGATGAACTTCGACAAGAGGGACTTAAACAACAGTGTGAAATCTGACAAAAGAACTCATGAGCTAAATGTGACTTAACTGAAACTGGTGTGTGCAGCATGGTAGGATGGCGTGTATCATCCATATCTAACACACTGATCTCCCTCACAGGGCAAAGAGCAGGAGCATACTTTCGTCTTCAGAATGGATCATCCGAAGGCCTGTAAGCACCTGTGGAAGTGTGCTGTGGAACATCACGCTTTCTTCAGGCTGAGGGGGCCGGTGCATAAGAACTCTGCACGCTCTGGATTCATTCGCATGGGATCACGCTTCAGATACAGGTAATACAGAAAGTGAAATCAAAAGGGTGAGGGGGATGTCCTCCAACAGTTTTAGGTTCTGAAAGTGTGCTGTTAATGCTCAGGCTAGTTATAAGAATACAGGTTGTTGATGAATTGAGTTACAGCTAACTTTTTATCGCCTAGATTTGTCATATGTTTTCCACAAGAGTTGAAGAATCAAACGGAATAAATTGGATTTTATTTACTGTCAATAAAAAATAAAGAAAGGCTTATGTTTGATACATATGACTAAACAATAATACTTAATGGTAACCACTGTTACATGTGGGGCTGATGCAGCACACCTTCCTTGCACAGAGTTTCCTGTGTGCCACTTCCCCATGTCATTCAACCTATCACCAGAGATAATCCTGTCTTTACACACAGTATCTTCCTCTGTACATACAAAAAACCCACGTGTGCACATATAGATACTCTCAGAGCTTCAAGACATGCCCTCAGTGTCCACATACCACAGTAGCCAGGCTGTTCCCTTCTGTGTGTGTTTAAACATTACCCAGTAAGATAAGCATTGACCGTATTGTTGGTCTAACACAGAGGTTGCAGGGTTTGTTGTTAATGGGCAGTTATCGCTTGGATGAGCCCAGAGTTCAGGAAGGGTCAACTCTAGACCAAAAGAAAAGAAAATACATCAAAAAGGCACGGGTATAGTAGATTCATCAAGAAACGGGTTCTTTTTTCTTTTTGGCTTACATAATTTAGAAAGAGACAAAAGAATTCCCTTCATGTGTAATATATTTCTATTTTATTCAACCAGTGGAAAGACAGAGTATCAGACAACCAAGGCAAATAAAGCCAGAAGATCTGCTTCCTTTGAGAGAAGGCCCAGTCGACGTTATTCCAGAAGAACCATGCACAGCAGAGGTGAGAACACACCTGTGCACCATGTGAAGAAAACACGCAGGACAGAGATATTAAACAGGACTATTTCATTACAATAAATATTTGAATGGAAGCACATACCCCGTTTTCTGCATGACTGCAGTATGCACACTATCTTGCGTATTTTGACACCAAAGCTCTGCTGTTCATGTCATGAAATCTTTTTGAACAAAACATTTAATTGTATTCTTTTTTTGTTTGTACAGGCCCATTTCATCATCATGAGTAAGTACACTGATATCTTACTTTCACAATCCTGCCAGTGTCGTATCAGATCACTTTCTATACCCTCAATTTTTGGAGTGGTTATATTTTAATCAACTACAGTCACTGTCTGGCTTTATGATCACTTCCTGCAGGTTTAGTATCAGGAACTGCTTCATTTTATACCTCTCAAAATGCTGCTGCTGCTGCTGAAAGTGTTGTGACTCACTCACTCTGTCTCTTGATTCATTCAGTTACACCATAAGCCCTGACTGTAATCTTGTTACAGAGGTAGCCTTTTGTTAAAGGGATATGTGTGTGTGTGGGCTAAAGACTGATGTCAGTGGTAGTTTTAAGCTATCACGAGACCTGTTGACTCAAAGACTTTTCATTACTCTTGACTGAACAGACCTGCACTGTGACGAAGCAGTTCTCTTTGTAGTGACGACATATTAGCATAGTTTAAAGTTGAGTAGAAAGTGTGGTTACAATTGCGTGATATAAAGTAGTAATTGCATGATGAGAAGAAGCTGGCATTTGCTTGTTAAACAAGAATTGGGATTTACAATGAGGATTTTGAACAAGCTGATGTTCAAATGAAAACAATCACCCCCTAATGAAATAAAAACCATTTACAATTTTCTGCCCATGTTGAGCAGCTCGTCTACACAATATCCTCTGAGAATCATTGTGCAAGTTCAAAGTTATCTGTCACGTGTTTGGATGGCACTTGCATTTCTGTTGCCTTCTTTAAAGTTAAAACCCATGTTAAGTTACAAAAGAAGTTCAATAGAACTTGATTTTGGTTGCTTGGATTAAAAAAATCTCAATTTCTCTGTCCACTCAGGGCTCTTTCCTCAGGCAATGGAGTCAGTTCTGGCAAAGACAACAAGGTGAGGAGTGAAGATCACTGTATATTTTTTTCCTTCTTTTTTTCTTCAGGGGTCAAAAATAATGATGCAACAAACGACACGCTTTACCCCAGTAGAGCAGTGATGTCTAAACTTTTTCAAGGGGGCCTCAATTGATTTTGTGATAAACAAAGATGGGGATGAATTTGATGAAAGTGGCATTGAAAGTCTTAAATTTGACTTGCCAAAACCTGCAGGTACCCTGTAAGTAGCCTTCCCAACCTCATGTCCACAGCTTCACCCTCTTTAATGCATCTTTTTTCTTTTTCTCCCTGTCAGGTTTCCTCCAGTAAGGGTGCTTGGTCAGCCGTGCCAGTGGTTAGCCCTGTAGCTGCTTCTGCATGTGCACCAATAGAAATTGAGGCTCTACCCAGGAGTCCAGGGGGAGAAAAAAGAAGGTTGGTACATGAAAATTCATGTTTTGTGTTAGGTTTGAATTCTGTATTTTTGAATGTCTTGAGCCTTGCAGTGCTGGAGATGACAATTTTCACCTGATCACAGCAGATGCTTTCTTGGTATTACTGTGTATGCTAACAATGCCTGCAACATCTTAGTGTTTACTTACAGCCAGCAGAACATGTCAGTGTCCATGTGAGGGCAGGCCACTTGATCCCTGCAGATAGAAATGGGTGGATAGCTAGGTGTGTTTTTCACAGTCTAATGCCATGAGAGTGGCTTAACACAGCTTATCCACTCGCCATGTCTTGCTGTTAAAGGGGAGAAGAAAAATACAGGAAGGCAGAGTTAGTGTGTTTGACTTAATTCACCCATTTGTGCCTGAAATATGCTTCCATGCTTGGCGTATTTCTTTCCAAGGGATATTTTTCCAGTGTGGAAAGCACATGCATGTTCACTACGCTAAGTGCATGAAGGGCTCTCAAAAACACTTAGCGTAGTGTGATGCTTGTGTGCATGCAAGCATGTGTCTTAGTGGAGAACTGCAACATAACAAAGGGTTACATAGCAGGAGTACAATGTGTTGGCTGATGGCATGAAAATAACATCTTTGGATAGAATCCAGTTTGATAAAAGTGAACTAAGCTGCTGGTAAATAGTGACTAGCTCAGCTACCTGCAGTTTCTGGCTATCGCTCCTACCTCCTGTTTTATATAGTTTTCTCTCATCATTTCTTCAATCATGCTGTGGAGTTTTCTTTTTTTTACATTATTTCATTTTGCCTTTAGTACCTCAACATTGCTGCCTCTGAGAGGTGTTGTGAATCTAAAATACATCCTGTGATTTCTGTTTTGTTTGTGATGCTCGTATGTGTATGAAAGTGATATTGAAAGAACGGTTTAAAACTTGTGCAGAAATATGTTAAGAACCCGACCGTTCACAAACCAATGTCCCCCTGTGTGTTCCAGTATAAACATGTACTGAGGTCAAATTGCTCCTGTCTGGAGGTAGGTACAAGCAAACATTAAACCTCGCCATCTCTCCAGCTTAACAAACCAGCTTCTCTGCTGTGGCATCTTTTGATTTTGGCTTTTGAAACAAGTTTTCTTGCTGTGGGTGTTATGATTCGGTGTCTGTCTGCTTGTGATCAGCATGAGAAGTTAACCTAATCGGTGCAGGAAATGGTCAGATCATCGGGATGCTGTGCAGGGATCTTGTGTTTGGCAGCACAAGTCTTTGGTGATTTGATTTCATCTTTGGCTCTACAGACTTTGCTCTCTTGTAGAGAATAGGTATCTGTTATTTCAGTCATCTAATGACATGCTGTGCATCCTGTGCACTCCTCCACAAACCCTTACTTATTTTCTGAGCTGTATAATGCTTCACAAAATAATAGAATGTTTGAGGACGAGTGGACGTTTGCCACTCAGCTCACAGCATTTGGTGAGTCGTGCCAACTAAACAAAGATTCTGATTTGTAGGCATGACATAAATAATTTCCTTTCTACCTTTTTAGGCACTATTTTGATCAGAATTCTCCCACCATGACTTCAGTCAAAAAAAAAGCGCAGTCAGATTTACAGCTTAGGCTGATCCCGTTTCTGGTAAAGAACATTTCTGGCCAGTTGTTGTAAGAGGATTGCTCGTCAATCAGCTTTCTTTTTTTTCTTCATTTACTCACCAAAAGAAACAGGATGCACAGATGTTACTTTGGATAGGACGCTCATTTATCCAGAGTGATGACTTCTACTGATCATGCTGTATTCGTCTTTCTCAGGCTTTGTAGCTCTAGAGGTGAATAGTAAATTCTTCTGGCTGCAACTTTTTTGAAGTGTCTTTTAAATCTCACTCTTTCATTTTACTATATTTCCAAGTCTCTTTTTATTATTATAGTACTTTTTTCATGTTTTAGAGCTTTAAGGCAACTTTAAGACTATCTCCTGACTTACTAGTCCAGTGCCCTTGAGCCTTCAATCATTCTCTTATCGACATATCAAATGATGGGGGGGGGAGCTTCTCGAACAGATACAAGCACTGCAAGTTTTTTTCATTTTTAGTCAGCACAAGATGTTTCACTGATATGAGCATACAGTCATTTTTTGTTTGCTGTTATCCCATAGCATCATTTTACAGCTGACTGAGCAGGTATTAAGAGGGCACCGTAAAGAGGGATGTAGCTATAGCTCTAATACATCATATTAATCCACGGGGATCTGTTCCCTTTTATCCCGTGTGCCTCTCTTTTTGCTTTTAGAACAATATCACATGGGAATTTTGCAACAGCTGGCTTTATGCTCCATTTTCCCCAACACTCTAGTCTTTTGTTAGTCTCCAACTTGAACTCCACATATTGACATTATTATGCATTTTGCTCATACATTTGAAGTTAGCCTTGTATTGGTGTGATATCAGTGTCTATTTGATCCTGAAAAGTTAACTTTTTAGGACTGTAAGACATTTAATGACATTTTCATTAATGATATACGAACATATTCACAAAATACATCCATATTAAGAATTTTGATCAGTTGTTTCACTCTGTTCTACAATGCCATGGTATGCTTTGTATTAGAACAGTAAATCCTCAGAGAATAACCTGGACTTTTATTTTGTTTCCATCCATTTTTATTTTGTTTTTACTATTTTGAATTCATTAAAAAAAGTGGAACATGTTTTTCTTTTAGTGTGCAAGGGTAAAAGAGTTGTTTTTTCACTCAAAGGAGTGAAAACAAAATAAAAAAAATACTTTTTGAAGTTAGCCCTGAAGAAGTTGTACAAGTTTAAGTGCAAAGTTCTAGTGTAATGGAGATAAAATGAAGCTTTAAATAAGTAAAAACTCTTCTGATCAAAAATGCACAGACCCACTGGCGTTAATGTCGTAATACATACAAATTTGTTGTTAGCAAAAAAGAGAAATGAGAACTGGGTTGAAAAGTCTTTTGATCAGCCCTTTGTCACTGATCAGAGCAAACTTTTTTAAGTTTGTATGGAGCTGATACCAAGATCAGATCAGTGCATAACTAATGCAGAATATCATTCTATATCCTACTATTCAAGGTATTTGCTGACAGTTTAATTGAAGTACTGTGCTGGTTCAGCCGAATGGATATATTGCATAATACATGCACCATATTTGGGCAATAGTTTTCAATGCCGATAGTCTAGTTCTATTCCAACCTGTGGCCTTTTACCACAGTCATTCCCCATTCTTTACCCATGTCCTACCTATGAGAAGAAGGCAATGACATTGGCAGGAAGAACCTGGTTCTCTTTTTGTCTCTTAGAGGCACTGTAATCACATAAAAAACCTTTCGATCATGCCCTGAATTTATACGCACATGTTAGATGACCGCCATCAGACCTCAGGCTCCAGGGGTGATGCAGGTCAATAAGGCTCAAGAGACATAAGGTCCACTGAAGTTTCACTGAAGTGTTCATGACAGAATGCATCTCTCAACACACTAATACACACTGGAATACAGAGCAGGAGAAGAAATGTACTTCAGATTTGACGTTTAGTTTTGATCCATCCATAATCCCATGTTGTTACATACCAGCTCAAGTGAAATGCCTCTGCATAAATTCAGTTTGAGGATGTAGCTAAAAGTTTAAAAGCTGTATCTGATGACTAAACAAATCAATGCTCTTAGCACTTCTGTGAAAGCACAAACATGAGGAACAAGCTACAAAAAATTTAAATTTCACTTTCAAGATTTAAACCCTGAAAGTCTCCTGATATCAGCCTTCTCCATCAGCCATTCTTGTCTTTCTTTTTCAGTTTCATCTTAAAGCAGTTTGTCTTGTTCTCATTTGCATACAATCTTCTTTCCCTGATTTTCCTTCAATGCTTCCCTTTCTCTTTCCATCTAATCGACGTACGATTTACATACCGTCACACTCGCTCACTCTCCATCTGTTCACATCCCCCTCCCCCTGTTTATTTTTCTATCACCCTGTTCTCCCCAGGTCTCCCTCTCCTTCCATCCTCCCTGCTCATGTCTCATCAAAGCTCTCCACAAAGGACATTGGTGGATCCGAGCGATCAACAACAGTCTCACCATCTGTATTTGTACTGATAGAAATTGGAGGACACATTGGTGTTTGGATAAGGTTCAGCTGTGACTGTAAAAAAAAGTCTGGTGTTTCTTTGCTTCATGGAGAGATATATTTTCTGGGAATGCGAATACGACACACTAACTGAAGCATTCCTAAACCTAAGCACCTTTTAGTACCAAACTTTTCCCCACTATTCTACTGCCGCTCCTTCATTTTGTCCCCTCTCCCCCTCTTCAATACCCCGTCCTTCACTCTTAACCTCATAGTGAAACTCACCGGCTAGGCGAGATGGTTTCGATGTGAGGCTTAGGAATTCAGCTACTTTCTTCTTTGAAAGGAAACAATAAGTCACAGTCCCCAGAGGGTGTTCACATGTCCTTGTCGGTTAATCATCTCAAGAGGAGCTTTGGTTTTTATTATTATTGTTTTGTATATTTGAAACACTGTAGTTTGAGTTATTCTTGAGTATCATCAAATGATTTCTTCTTCTTCATCTCAAAGTCTGATTATTTTTATACTTTTTGTAATTAATCTGTTCTGCATAATTCATGCATCTACAGCACTGTTTAGAAATGAAGTCTTACATGAAGATCAAAAGAAGTTGTTAGCTTAGTTTTGCACATATAGAAAGAGCTCTGCAAAATCTGAAACAAGTCATTTTGTCTTATTTTAAGTATACATTTTCTCATTAGACTTAATATGAGTCACATTCGCACCATTCATATTTTTAAAAAAAAAAACATGATAAGCATATTTTTCTTACCCAATTGGAGATTTTTTTTAAAAGATTATGACCAAATCAAGGATAACTTTGCTTTTCTATAGCTTAAAACAAAACATTTTCTGGACTTGCCAGGTATATGTGGCTCATATTAAGTGTAAAGTGGCAATTTTACTGAAATAAATGTTACATGACTCCTATCAAAGTTACTATTTATATTTTATTAAGTGATTGTGTCTGTGTGTCAAACAGAATTTAGAAATCTTTGGTTTTTATCTTTGTTTTATATTTTATGTTTGTCCCTGCTTCTCATGTTAAGCTCAGCTACACATACCTATCTCATCCTAATCACATGAAGTCGAACAAGCATAATACTTTTATGAGGATCATAATGAATGTTTTATTTATTGATGCATATTTTTAGAACACTGTAAGCGTTTGTTTTGTGATCAAAGGTTTGTTGATTCCGACTTATTTCTTATGACTGGTGTTTAGAAGCTTAAGTTCACTGATTCCGCAGCTAAACCTGATCTACACCACTGAAAAATGTCTCTTGCACAGCTCCACTAATGAAGATGATTTTAAGTAACACTTAGTGAAATGTTTACAACATCACTGACCAAAGGTTGCCTATCTTTCTTAATTGTATGTTAAGATTTATTTATAAGAATAAAACAGGATAAAAATCCACATCTGAATACAAAGTTTTATCGAGCATGTTGCTGTGTAATTCTCTTTGTTGTCTTTTCTACATAACAGTAAATACCATTGAAGAAGATGATCAAATTCACTGATTTCATCATTTTATGCAGCCATCAGAGCTGTAGTTTAGCCATTCAACAGATAATAAACAAGACTTCAAATTAATGACCAGACATGAGTAATGGTACATTATTGTTTTGTTTGCTTGAGGCAAATTACTTTTAAAGCTAAACATGATAAGATAATAACATCCTTCTACTATGCGTGTTTTACAGATAACAGCTATTTAACGTGTGCCTGGAAAGAAACTGTTTGTCCTTGTTATGGGTCTTTGTTGTATTTCTCTTCCTGTCCTGTGTTTATGTTTATTGCCCACATGAATTGGGTATAAACTTGCTGTTCCTTCAAGAATTACTCAACATGTGGGGGTGTTTATACACAATTGATTTATGAGCCCTCGTTCACAGTATTATTATTTTCTTCCATTTTCTGTGTTGTTCTTTGCTACCATTCTCCCTCAGGCAGTGAATAGTAATATATACTTCTTATGTTTCATTCTGTCCTCAGGCTGCAGATATATGAAGTAATTACTTTGCTGCTGGAAGAGCTCTCACCATTATCCATGTATCAAATGTTTGCGTCTGTTTGCTTCAAATACAAAGGGTATAAAGAAGTGAAGTTATTGCTTGCTTTAGACAAATTTCAAGTGGCTGAATAATCTTAACCTCCTGAGACCTTGTGTTGCAATGTAAGTTATTGCAGGAGATTCCATATGTTTCCAAAAAAAAGCACTGTAACTAGCTTTGCCTTAGCACTTTTTTTTGTTCCAGATAGAGATGAAACAGACTTGTTTGAATTTTATCTTGCAAACCCTTCAGTTATGCCCGCCCTCACTGGTCACTTTATGAGGTACACCTTGTTCATACCTGTCATCATCATTCTGATACTCCGTTTGAACTACAGCATCGTCTTCACTGTCTATTGGTCTAAATGCATTGAGTTGCTGCCATGTGATTGGCTAATCAGAAATATCCATTAACGAGCCAGGTGACCAGCTTTGATTTGATTCTTCAACAATTTTTTTGGGTGCCAAGTCGATCAAATTGGCATCACAATATTGCTGATTTATGCCACTTTTGATTCACTTCTCCAGCACGGGTGAAAAATTTGAATGATAATTACGTCTACAGACTTTATCAGAAGTCATAAATCCCCAGAAAATTCACATCATGTGAGTCAGTTTTTAAGATTTATCCAGCAACAGAACATTCAAACCAGCAGTTATAATCTCTCTTCAAAAGCCTGTTTTGAAGAGAAAAATGAAGCATTTACATTTGGAAAAATAAATTAATTTTGATTAAAAAAATCAATTTGAAAACCATGAAAGAACCCCTCCCACCCCTTTTATTTATTGCCCTGTCTATTTTTTGGGGTTTGTTTGTTTTTAAAATATTTTTTTAGAGGGCATTTGTTCTTTTATATTTTTTATTTGTAAATTTGAAATTTGAAGTGAGTTTATATCCACTCTTAATTCATCATCATGGGCCAATTTTGTGACCTTTGCAGGGTCCTGTCAGATCTTTTGGCTGCTGTAGGTAAGTTGTGTACCTTAGGGATGTTCCAATCTCAGCTTTTTTGATCCCAAATCTCAACATGACTTTCCAGAAAGTGAGTACCATGTCCCAATGTAGTACTTCTGTTTTCTCAGATTTTAGAACTGTGTACATTTTTTTCTGTTCACAGTTCAAATCAGAATGTTCCAATATCTTAATTTGTGTTCTAGCCTTTTTTTTAAAAAAAATCTATCTTGTACCTTGAATGGCCAAAAAAAAAGATCTGTGTTCTCGTCAAAAGTGATAAATTCAACTGAAATAAAACATACTGTATTCTGTCCCTGTTCTAATCCTCAAGTGTCACATTAACCCCCTTTTATATCTGCTGCTTTTTATTGTTTTTATCTCCAGTCCACCAGTGGTTGCTGACTTGATGGAAACGTGCATCGATGATGTCCTCAGGGCTCCTGTCGTTCCCCCAGTGACCACTGCAGAGGAGGCTGGAGCGAGCAGCACCTACGTTCCCCCCATTGTCACAGGAGAAGATCCAGTCAGTCTCACTGGTGAGCCTTCAGAGAGCCTGGAAAACACACTGAGTGAGACATTAAAAATTTACATAGGGGGCTGCTTCAGAAGCAGGGTTTCCGCATATTCTCTGTTAAATAAATGACTGTGCTCCATTGAAATTTTTTTTTTTTTGTCCTTTCCAGAAGCATCAGCTCGTCTGAAGCAGCTGGCCCTGGAGAGCAGTCCACTTCCTGCTACTCCAAGAAACAACATCAATGTGAATATGGTTATGAATAATCAGGTGGGTGTTTTTATAAAGTGCTGCCGGTAATTCTCCAGAACAGGCATTGCAATCTGTTCCAATGTGAAATTCATATTTTGATCTTGTTCCTTTCATTTGGGATATGGGCTTTGCTCAAACAGGAGAGTGTGGTGAAGCTCACAGAGAAGTGTGGCCTGGGCAGTGCAGGGAGTAGTCCAGTTGTCACCCCACTGCGCACCCCAGAGGATCTGAAGAGCAACATCCTGAAGGCGCAGGCAGAAGCTGCTGCCCTCAAGGTGAAGAATTAAAGCTATGAAAATACATTTTATACTATACATATGCCACTTGCATGACGTTTCACCACTTTAAAATCAACAGAAGCCAAAATTTCTTTACAGCAGATTTCCACATAACAGTTTGCCCCCAAAATGTGATGAATTATCTGAGAAGCAAAATTAATTCTGAAAATGTTTACAAGAGATCAAAGCTGTGATGCCCTTGTTTTAGCAGGAAAGAAGATAGGTGGCCCTACAAGTCTACCACTTCTCTACATCTCCATATCTGTGACTATCTCTCTCTCTCTGCCTGTGTAGGGATCTGTGGAGGAACATGTCATTACAGTCGGAGATAAAAACTGTAACCTGCAGGAAGCTTCTGCCAGGTATGTCTTCATGTTTTACCTTGTGACTGCTGTTTCAGTGACAGTGCCTTTGTCTTGAAGTTCTCCCTCCTCCACCATCTTCATGAGTCATTCCAACTGTCAACACATTGTCTCAGCCAATCAGAGCGCTCCCTCCAGCTAGAGCCGATTAACTACTTGAATATTCATGAGGATTATTATAGTAGTTCACAACATTACATCATCTTCTGCTCGTCCTTGCAAGCAAAGCTCTTCATTGTCTTCCTGTACAAGGAGACAGTGGCTTGAGATAATAAGAGAAGAGTGAACCAAATTAGGTTTGGTAAATGCTGTGTCCCTGTACATAATGTACTGAGGAAGAAATGACAAATAAAATGTGTGTTATTTTTTTAATGCATGTGCATGTCAAATGTAATACCCAGTCTTTTCCTTCCCCCTTTTGACACATTTGGATTTAAATCAAGTGAAATTTGCTTGATTTTTATGGAAAGCTCTGTCATTGGGTCAACTTTACCCCTATTTGTAACATCTGTACTTAAAATGTGTACAATATATAAAACCTGCTACAAGAAGAAATAAAACATTTGTTTTCTACTCTAGGCTGAAAGTGCGCACTGGACGAATGGGCAGCAACTCGTCCCTGTCTGTTAGCACTCGACCCGACATTCAAGACTCCTGGGACCTTCTCAAACCAGCACCTCAGGTCCCATCAGCAGGAGCCAGGTCAGTCTGTGTGCCTCCATGCTGAATACACATTTGCAGCTTTTGAATAGAGGGAATAGAATAGTATATGAGAGAAAGGATGTAAAAACTCAATGAATGCGATCAAAAAACAGCCAATACTTAGATTTGAAGAAGACATGATCAACAGTTAAGAGCAAATATCTTCAAACAAAGGGTTAGTTCAGAGACATTGACCTTAATGTCACATGTCCCTTGTGGCTGCTGGGATAATTACCTTTTATTACAGGTTATAAAGCCCACAGTATGTATTTCATATAATTCCATTTGAGACAAAGGTGCCGCCTGGTTTCATAGTCTTTGCTGACATCTGTTGGTTTGTTTGAGCATTGTGTTGTTTTGTGTGTGAATGTGTGTGTGTGTGTGTGTGTTAGTGTGCATCTGGGCGTGATGAGTCACATGATCAGAGTTTTGCCTGGATACTGCTGCTGTCCCTGCTCATTAAGTGTTTACAGTAGGATGACACCAAAATAAGGACACTTTGAGACGCTTGTTTGGACGGTTCACAAACGCTGCACTGCCTCAGGCTCATCGATGCAGTAAATGCTCATACTGTAGTCTGAGGAATAGAAACAATGTATTCATTCATAAATACGCTTGTGAAATCCAAATAAATCCATCACTGTCTCTGCCTAAGTGGTGAATGTTTTCTACTTTGTTGAACATAAATCTTAATTTGCCTGTGATGTCTGAGCTGTTTTATTTATTTAATTATTTTTATTTTCTTTTTATCAGTGCTGAGGGTCTGGCTGAGGATTTGTCCTCCTCCGTTCCCAAGATGCCCTCTGAGTCTGCTGTGGAAAGCTTGGCACCAAAGGTATGATGATTACTCAAGACTGTCACTGAATTGCTTATTTTTTTACAGAGAAAAAACAAAAAACTATTTTTTTTTTTGAAGGAGCATGAATAATTTTCTTTGTTTGTCGTTTGTTTGTTTTTAAAGCTTTTGTGTAAGTGTGTGCTTGTGTGTTGACATTTTGTCAGGCCAAAGCTGAGGAAGTTGACCTGCCTGTCTCCGCCCCCATGACTGACAACCTCATTGATTTCTCTGATCCGACTCCTGTGGTAGGTCCATAGAAATATTCCCATGCAAGCAACTTTGATAAACAACAAAAATTATTAACCAATTCATATTGGTCACTGCTGGGTTTGGTCAGGTGTCTAAAGCAGCACCCATTGACTATGTTGAGCACTGGATGTTGAAAAAGGTATTCATTAAGTAAAAGTGATTACAGCCGTTTACAGCATTCATAAATACAGATTTATTGATGCTTAAAAAGTTTCTTTACGGAGTATAGGACAGTGAATTGAGCAGGCTCTGTTGACTCCGCATCTTGTAAAGCAAATCTTTATTTTTCTGTCCATGAAAACGCTCTACAAAGTGTAACAATAGTTTTCTGATTGTTCTCCAGCCACCACCAGTGCAGCAGCCCAAACCTCTCATCACACCTCGCTGGATTATTCCTACAAATGCTGTGAGTGATCATTCTCGGGGTTTAGCCCTCAAAAATGCAGGTGCATGTCAAAAAGTTTAAATACTGTGAAAATTGTTGTCATAATTTATTTGTACACACTTAAATGTATCATTTTTCAAATATTTTTATACAAACTCAAAAGTTAGATGTAATCATTAAAGATGAAAAATGGGAAGCATGAAGTGAAAGGTGCATAAGGAACAGAAATGACCACAGTCTCAAGAAAAACTGATTCAGTAATGAAGAGTAGCTTTACAAGGAGTGATGTGAGGCTGGTGTCATTTTATCAAGAACCTCTGCAAACATCTCAAGCCAAAAGGCTACAAATGTCATATTTCTATTATAAAGCCACCTCCAACCCTACAACTACAGAAGTGTCTTCTTAACTTATGTGTGTCATGCATCTATAATGGAGAGGCTGATTTCTATGCACCTACCTACAGCATTAAAACTACGACTCAGTGATTTGCTGACCATGATATAACTGCTTTATAGGTCAGTTTTTGAACCTGATCTGAACCCAGTAGGGAATCAAATCTAAAGGAGATGATTGTTCTTAGGAAATTAATCTATGTATCATTTGTTCAATAATAGTATTAATGATTATAGAAAAAAAAAAAACAATAAAAAAATGGTTCACTTTTTTTTTTCCTTTTTGGAAAGAGAACAAATACATGAAAATTCATTCATTTTTCAATATCCCATTTGTTATCATTGTGACCTAGAAATTGTAGAAATAATTTCCTCTTTGTCAAGAGAGCACAGATAAAGCAAATATAGATAAAGTTGCGCGCAAAGATGAACAACTATGTTTGCTTCAGTGGAACTTGACTTGTTACATGTAAGGATGACGACATGAAAACCGAAAAATCGGCAGCATCTTTCAGGTATGTCAATTTCCCTCTAAAATATGCTACATCTTTCTTTTTAGGTTACACGTGTGTGCTGTTTTATAATGAGTCATAATTAATTGCGATCCTTCAACTTCTGTGAATTCAAATTTCTTTTTTTTATAACAATTAATGATGCATTGGTTGAAATGTCTTATCAATTTTGGAAATTGGATTTATCAAGAAAAAAGAAAGTTTTTTCTCGATTTTTTGAGATGCACCTACATGACACTTTGATTTTTTTTTCCTTTCTGCAGGTTCTTGTAATAATCGTACTTAAAAAATAGAGCATCTAACACTGTGACTAAACCAAACATGCTTGCATAGTGCTGTTCTCTCAAACTGATGTAGAGTAACTTCACACCTTTTTCCTCATCCCTCTCTAATGCAGCCCTCTGGTGTCTTTACTAACGGCCTCCTTGACCTCGACCCCCCTGCTAAGATCAACCCTCCACTGCCTGCAGATGGAGGAGCAGCTCTCACCCCAGCCCTCCCCCTCCTCGCTCACACACGCACCACCACCTCTGCCAGGTAAACATCCAGAACACAACACACTTGATTTTAAGAGCTAGCTTGGTAGAATGCTGCCCTCTGCTGAAATCTCACTACAAGCGAATGTGGTTTTTTTTCTCTCTCTCTCTCTAGTACTGTGGTTCAGCAGCCAGCTTCAGAGGATGGAAACAAACCGAGAGGTCTCCTGACCACTGAGCTCTGATGAAGGAACACGTAGCAGCCGTCACAACATTTTTCCTGATACTGATTCACACACAAGCAAACTGTGCTGAACTCTGGGGGTTTGGAGGAACCTGTGAAGAGTCAAACTGCACCGACAGCGACAAAAATACTGAACAAGTCAAACTTAGCGGACAAGAAAGTGATCGTATTCTGACACGTGACCTAGTTTTTGTGTAGCAGGTTAAACAAACATGTAGCTTCAGTTTTAACATGATGTGAATCTTCTCCTTGAGTTCACTATCGGTTACCTGCCAATCTTTCAGTCCATCCATACAGCAAACCTCACTCTTACCACACGGCTAGGTATTTTCAAAGAAAGCATTGTGCTCTGTGCTGCTCTCCTCCTCCTTTTTTTAAGTCTGCTCTTTTATCACTCTTAATTGACACCGCTGGATCCCTGCTGCTTGCAGCTTTTCTGATCACACAGCACATAGAGCTGCTGAATACACTGGATGATGGATTACAAGGCAAAACATGTGGAGGAAAGTGACTGCAGGTGTAAATGCAGAGAGATAAAAACACCCAGACTCTTAACATGGTATCACACTGTACTTTTTGCAGCACGTGAAGACTTTAATATTGATACAACGTATGAAACTGAGCGACTGGATTTGAAGACATCACTGGATTACTGTTGCAACACTGGAGTATTATGTTCCACTTCACTGATTTCTGTACTTTCAAAGTCACAGAATTGATGACCTACGATATTATTTCTATGTCAGGAAACAAGGTCAAATGTAACCACACAGTAATATATTCCCCTTTTTTACAATTTGAGCAGAATCTGACACAAGTTTTTAACTTCTCCGATTCCACCTGTGGAACGTTTTTTATTCATGAAGTGTCTCAATTGCTGTTAAACAACTGTGATCCTCTTCTGTGCACACACTGTTTCCTGAATTTTACTGAATTGATCAAACCCTGGTACTAACATGTTTTAGCCACTACCCTGCCTTATGAGAACGAATGTATTCATAGAGTCTCATCTGAGAATGCTGGAGTCACTACTCTTGGAAACTTCCCCTTTAGGTGTTTTACTTCCACGCTGTGTTGCTGATATATTTTATGACCAGAGAAAGACCTGTGAAGTGTCATGAAAGCCGGTTTTGTACATGTGAAATGAGGCCTAATTCTTTATATTGTGTTATTAATGAAGCATATCACACTGACTCTTAAAAATAGACTTGTATATGTTTTATTTCCCAGTGTTTGGTACAGTTTAATGGTTTATGACTGGATCCTCATTTAGCCTGGTAGTTTTTTCACTGTGATGTTGATTCCAGTATCTGTATTCAACAAGGGAAGCAGACTGTTTCATGATTTCGTAGCAGTGACGGTTATTTATGCTACTACTCAGTGTAATTGTTCAATCATTGAAGGTGTCGTAGCGTACAGTTCTAATGTATTGTCAGTATAATGGCATCAGCTGGCTGTAGATATGAAGTAGATTTATATATATTTTTGAAGATTATGTTGGCAGTATTCTTACTACTACACTGAGAAGATTTCCACATGGAGATGTTTTCTAATCACAACATGTATTACTGATCAAACTGACTGGAAAACACTGATTTTGTCTCAAATACAATTTTATAAAATCTTTTATTTTTTTCTGGAATATCTGATCATGATTCAGTAAAGCTTTGCTACAGTAGGACACACTTTGTTTTCATTCGTTCTTCTGGGGGGGGGGGGGGTGTCTGCTGTTGATGGTCTTGTGAAAGGATATGATGGTTTCTGCACAAAAAACAGACATCTGAGATTGATTGTGTGAAAATCAGATCTTGTCTGGTTTTATTTAATGTTCTAGGATCAGGTTGTTTTGACTCTTCTTACACTGGTGCATCTCAGTTAAGTAGATTACCCTGGAAAAGTTGATCAATGTTAGTAACTCAAAAAGTAAAACTCATTCTGCATATGAAAGAGATTTTTCACCTTATGGTATCAATATTCAGATTTGGATCAAAAGTTAAAGAGTTTGAGAGTTTCAGCTCCTCAACATGTGCCAACCTCTTTGAAAAGGGACCAAAAGTGATTGGACAGTTGACTCAGGTTTGGGCAATTCCTTTGGTTTTTTTTTTTATATTATCATATAAGCATATAAAAGGCCTTGAGTTGATACAAGGTGTGGTGCTTGCTTTTTGAAGATTTTGCTATGAGGACAGCATGCAGTCAAAGAAGCTCTAAGGAAAACAGTTGTGATTGATTGCAGAATCATTTCCATAGTGAAAAGAAACCCCTTCACAACAGCCAGCCTAGAGAAAAACACTCTCAAAGTCACAACATTCAGAGTCAGCAGGCACGATACCAGGACTCTGAAACTCAACCACTGAATTCAGGTCTTTATTGTGGCTTCTGTTAATGTGAGTATTCATTTGGAAGATTATTGAACCAAGAGAGAAATAACTCTTCTGACACAAACACTCACTCTTCAATATTTGGTTGAATGGAGTTGAATAGTTCTTCTAGAAAGTGTGTGTAGATTTATTGCTCTGACACCACAACACTGAAGCTTTTGTTCTCTGAGTTGCCAGAAAAGCTGTGTTGCAATGATTGCACTAATAACCAAAGTGTATGTTGGTCATTTAACCACTAGGTGGCAGCACAGTATCATTTTTAAGACATGGATAAAAGAGAGTCTAGGAGCTGTTCTTTCTGTGCTTACTGAAATATGAGCTCATGGCTTAAAAAGATGAGATACATGTAGACTGATAAATTAATGTTAAGTGTGAGGTATTTATGAAACTGGTTTGTAAACGCTGTTAATGCTGTTAATGGTTCTATTTATTCAGCGCAATTTTTATCTTTAAGATAATTATATTTCAATTAAATTCCAACAGTGGATGTACAATTAGCCCTTAGAATATTAACACAAGTGATGATCCCCTGGCCAGATACAGCATAATGTAGTGAACACACTAATAAGGTAACCCCTAGAGTGTAGTGTAGCCCTGTAGGAATGGATCTTTTTAATCAACTTATATGATTGCTGTATTCATATTTATATTCATATTGTCATCTAATTTTCTAAAGAAAAAAAATCTGCAAAGACCTGAGCATAGACTTAAGAAGGATTTCAGGGATTATTTCCCTCAGGATACACTTCAGTGTGTCTATAAATCACAGTCTAATATCTCCAGGTTAAAGATTAGTGTTTTGTTTGCTTAGCATCTTAATCAGATTGGATGTGAGTAATGTCTGCACCAGGTCAAGGCAGTTATTTGTGTGCAAGAATGAAAAAGGGACACAGAATATCTTAGTTTAAGAATTTCACAAAACACAAAATCAAGGCTTGTTGGGTTGCATCATGCTCGAAAACCTTTAATCAGAACCAGAACAAAAGCAAAGACAGCTGTGATTTGTCAAAAGCAATATTGGTTTACATTTCAGTATGCAGTGATTTGAAATTGATCGACTGCACTGGGCCTGGCTACAGAGTAATACACAGCTGGACCATTATTAAAGAGCAGACAGCACACAGCTCAATAACTCAGCCAGGACTGCTCCCCTCAGCAGATGGACCGACTTCCCCCACCTTCCAAATGAATAAATAATTACATACATGGACCTTATGCCAGGTCATGATTGCTTAAGCATGCTCAAAGCTCTAGGTGGATTCATGGAGATTTGGCCCATACCCCACACCCTGATGTCACCCGTTTAAATCCTGCAATCACAAACAATAGGTTTCATTGGCTGTGTCAAAAGTGATTAACATAGCCACCTTGGCTTCACGCACAGTTTCACAACTACAGCTTTCAGAGATGTTTTTTAGACGGATTCATATTTGGACGTTACACATTATTTTGGACATTTTGTGAACATAATACCTCGCCCATTGCATTACATACTCGGAAGGATACCTGTGATGGTTGAGAGACACAAGTTACAGTCAGTGATGGGCATTAACACAGTACTGTAATAATATTATTTTTCCAGTAGTGTAACAGATTACTTGAAAATACAGTAAGAATATTACAGTTACTCAACTAAAATGTGACTCCCTTCCCATTGGTATTAACCTACTAATGATTTAATATACAACAATCAGCAGATTCATTTCATCACACACATCAGCCAAGAGCAAGGGAGCTCGCTTCATGTTTTTCTGGTTTGCAGTTTTCCTGCGCAATACGTTGGGTGTAAAGAAAAGTAATATGATCAGTAGTTTGTAATATTACTGTTGGCAGAGAGTAATAAGTTATGTAATAACATTACTTTTAAAAAGTGTAAGAGTAATGAGTGATATATATTACTTTGGTAACGCTTTACTTGATGCCCATGTTTATACCATATTATAAATACATTTATAATGTCTTATAATAACATTATAGCACTGTATAACTAAAGTTATAAACATTCCTAAGTGACTATAATGCTTTATAACAATAATCATAACACACTACAAAAAAGCATTTACTCATCACTTATAAAGTCAGGTATTATGTTATAACTGTTAGCAACTCACTGACAATGCCCACATAGATAATGCATTATACAGCTATTTACCATATTCTTATAAACATGTATAACTATCATTATAAACACTCATAAATTACCATAACTCTTTATAACAATGAGCATAACACATTCACACACTCCTTCAAAAAAATTTTAATGACCACATTCACAGTGAGTGGCTACGCTGACAAACAAAAGTCCTTCCAAAATAAACAAAGCAGAAACATACACATCTTTTTTATCTATGGAAGAACAACAGATAACATAGCAAAACTTATTTTTTATGATTATTGTGACTCCTTCAAAAAACTTAGATGGCAACTATGATAATTATGATACCCTTTGATCCTTGCAACAAAAATCAGTTATCAAGGGACTAACAGTCATCATTTAAGACATTATTAAATGCTATACAATAATTTGTGCTCATTATAAGACTTTATAAATGCATTTATAATGTGGCGTCAAGTAAAGTGTTACCATTACTTTTTTTAGTAACAGACCCAACACAGGTTACAGTAGCGACAGTGCCAGCCAAGGTTACATCACCTTGGCAACATCACCAATAAAGCAAGTTTTTTTCCTTGTTGTTGCAACTTGCTAAATGCTGTTCTCATGTTGGGTTAGGATAAGATAAAACATCTTATGTCGTCCTGATGTTGGGTCTCCAGTAATGATACAACATCTGCAGGTGTTGTGATTTGCAACAATATAAATAGCAATTACCGATAGATTTACTGCTGCCAGCATACAGCTGAATTCTCAAAAGATGGGATGGTCACTATTAAAATGTAAAAGCTAAAGTAAGGTGGAGGAAACTTCTGGCCCAATTTATGCACATATTTGAATAAATGACTTCGAATTCATTTTCTATTGTGTGTATGTGTGTGTGTGTGTGTAAGGGGGATAAACAAGATATCTGCATTAGACAGATTTTGTGTCCCTAATTACAACATGAATTTAAATCTCTGGTAAAATCCAGATGCTGAGACAAAATAAGAGACCATTTACTTTTGCCCTCCCATCTGTCCGGATTCATTCTTTCTGTTCTAACCGTCAAATCTGTATGAAGTTTCTAGTTAGTGCAGAATAAACGGAGCTTGATGAGAAGTTTAATTCAGCAAAAGGACGAACAAATGGTGGAGCATCTGGACAGGAAGAGACAGTGAGAGTTGGAGATAGTGCTTTGTCTGTCTGTGTGTGTGTGTGTGTGTGTGTTTGTGTGTGTGTGTATGTGTGTGTGTGTGTGTGTGTGTGTGTGTGTGTGTTTGTATGTGTGTGTTCATGTGCAAGCTTGTGTGCGATTGTGTACCCGTCATGGTTTGATGGTTTCAGAAAAGTGTTTTTCTCTGGTGTTTTGAGGGGCCTTGAAAATTCAACAGGTAAACACTGGTGCCTGAAAATCCTCTCTCGTCCCATTCAGACAGAAAGACACACACACACACACACACACACACACACACGTACACTTACTCACGTAGTGAAATGTGTCTGGTTTTTTTATTACAATAAAGACTGTGAAGCATTTTGGTGAGCAACTGCAGGGGACAATTTCTGCACACACTTACTCCAGAAGTGTGGGCAGCTCACTTCTCAAAATAAGTGAAAAGCTCAGACATGTATGTGTAAAGGTGTGTGTAAGACACAGGCTGTGACTGTAAAGTAAAGAGTAACATGGTGCCTACAGAGCTGCTTTGTATTGGTAAGTACAGCATCCTGGTGTGTGTGCATGGCAAGTGAAGTTACACTCATGCACACACAGCTGTTGTCTGTTGTTCCTCACGTCTTCATTGCCACTAAGTTTAGATATAGTGCTTATTGAGTGTGTTGGGGTCCTGCTCTCCATACACTAAGAGGAGGATATGCATCTATCAAAAGTTACATAGTTACATTGTTTGAAATGTGTCAACAAGCAAACTTTGTGAGTTTGTACTGTTGTTAAGTAGGCGGCTATATTTAGCGCTACTCACAGCCTGGTGCCCTGAGACATATCGGTACTATGTGACGCTCGTGAATTCTGGTTATGTCCTCCCATAGAAAAAACCATAACCCTAAATGTAGGCAAAGAGACTCTGACATGGCATAATTCAATCAGATCCAGTACAACCCAGAACGGGCAGCGAGGAATTAGTGTAATGACTTATCTGTATCTAAACATCAGACTTTTTCAAGATCAATCACTAAGTCCTCACTGTCTCTTTAAAGGAGCATGAGAAAGACATGTACAAAATCACAATGATGTAATGTAAAGACTATCACCCACTGATTTAAGCTGCTTAACTGTCTAATTGTGCCGTCTTAAATGGATTCATAGTTGGGTTTAAGAAATAGAGCCAGAATGACTGCTCTGTTTCTGTTTTGTGTTTTGGAAGTAGCATCAGAGTAAAGTGCAAATACCTACTTTATATTGTCCCTCTGGTATTCCTGTAGTGGCTTTGCATTAACAAAAAAATAAGGTAACACTTTAGATTAGGGAACACATATTCATTAATTTGTAGTCAATAAGTAATAATT
Source organism: Thalassoma bifasciatum (assembly GCA_008086565.1). Classification (NCBI taxonomy): domain Eukaryota; kingdom Metazoa; phylum Chordata; class Actinopteri; order Labriformes; family Labridae; genus Thalassoma; species Thalassoma bifasciatum. The sequence goes on from RPOG01004210.1 coordinate 36,785, forward strand.
AGGAGTTAATATATGGAAAAGTCTGAATTCATGGTGCAATAGAGGTAGAATAAGGGGTTAATTTGTGCTTATTAAATACGAATTAGGGGCTGGTAACCTACTTATATGCATGTTAATAAGTACCTAGTTAATGATGAATATGTGATACCTAATCTAAAGTGTTACCAAAAATACATTAAAAAAAAAATTCTCAAACTGGTGATAAGAAAAGCCCTAGTTCAGCCATCATTTGAAAAATTTCCTTTTGCAGTCTATTCAAGGTTCTCTACTTGAGAAATCCCCTTCCCTCTAATTAGCCAGCCCTCTGGAGTCCTGGTGGATGCACAGCTATGGTCAAACCTTGGTGTTTGAGGCTCATCTCTTCAGTGTGTCATGAATGAGCCAAGGTACCCTCATGGAATGACCTCATCATCTTAGTGGGTCTTGTGGAGATCTTCTGCTATTTTTGGAGCAGTTTACAGACAGATTCAGAGCTTGAACATTTCCAGACTTTTAGTTTGAACATCCAGCATTGTTTCACTATATCCATGTTCAGAATATGAAAAAAAAAAATCATTATACTCCCTCTTTGAACGTAGCTGCAAACCACAGACTATATCAACACAGCACTCCTTCCTCTCCTTTGGCTGTATTAAATGATGCCTGGCCAAATGTCAGCCTTGTCTTTTCAAACCGTCCACAGTGACAAACGAGTGACAGAGAGTCCCCAACACATCACAAGATACATATGAATGAGACGTCTCTCCCTGCAGAGGAGAGGCCTGTTGTTGCTCTTATCAGAATACCCGGTTCAATGGCTGGCCACAGGCAGGACTGACAGGTGAGTGTGTGTGGAGGAGATCTCTTTGAGACAAGAGGTGTGTGTTAAAAAGCAGAGGGAGTAAGTGTGAACAGAACACAGAAAAGGTGGAGGAAGATTCTTTGGAAAAACAGAGTTGTAGTTTAGTGTGTTTTAGCATTTACATGTGTGTGAAGAGAGAGGAAAAATGGTGGGTGTGAGTGTGTGTATGACTGGTAGACAGCTTGACAGATCTCATCTGTGGCGGTGGCCCCCCCTGTGTGTTATCACTAACACCCAAACAGAGGCTGCCAATCACTGCACACACTGAAGTCACACTGCACATCTACACATGAGGGATAGATGCAGGTTTAAAAACATTTGGTTCCAGGTCCAATCAAGTGTCGATGTCACACACTGAAACACTCAAACAGTTTAACAGGTATTTTTGTAAGAATTAAAAGAGACAGGCATCACTCAAATGGAAACACAGAGGTTAGAGAACCCCTTATACTTCCTCCACATGCACAGAAACGTTAGATCTAGCCTTACACATCTCTCCCTTTGTTGTATCATTAGTTCTGGGGAAAGTGTTAGACTAATGTCAGACTTCTGTCAAATTATGGAGCTGAATTCATCCCATTATCACCTTGTTAAACTACCTCCTGGAAAGCTCTGAGCACAATGTGGAAACCTTTTGAGCTGATTTAAAATCCTGAAGTCAAAAATTTGCACAAACAGGGTGACAGTAATGAATTTCAGGTTAACTGGCATAAGTGTGTGCCATTCATATGGGAGCTCTTCAGTACTACTCCTTTCAGCAGTTATTAAACCCACAAGTTTTTAGCTTAGCGTATTTTCTCTTATTTGACCATAAAATGTAATGTTTCTAACTAATACAAGACATACAACTCCAGATGTTCTATCATGTTTGTCAAATATCAATATTATGCCATCTCATGAATCCATCAGACAAAATTGACAAATTTGCTTTATTTACCATCATAAAAAATGAAAGCTTATTTACTTTATTTTTTTTTTTTTAACATTTCTCTATTTTCATAAACCTTGACCATCCTTTCACACCTTTCTTTGGTTTCATCCAATGTTTTTTTGTAATTTAAGTGACATAATACTGAGTAACATTTCAGTGTCACTCTATCACTGATCGCGGTGACTTGTAGTGTATCCAGATCCAAGAACTCTGGTGCCACATGCCCAAACTAAGCCCTGGTATATTTTGGCCCATGCAGGTATATAACCAGGGGTATAGTTGCAGTTGTCTGGTTCAGTATACCCCAGTTCATGAAACAGGTGAGGCAAGGTTATACCCCTCTAATCCAGAATAACCCCACTTAGGTAAGAGGTTTCAGGTTTACAAAGTTTTTGATTCAAGAATAATCACTATGAATGCAAAAAGTACATAAAACATATGTTTTGTTGTTCTATTTATTTACAATAACAATAAATGTGTAATATCGGTCTAGAATCCGGGGTAACCACATCTGACTGTCTTGTTAAATCTGAAAATAGCCAAGCTAGTTGCACAAAATGACTGGAGAGTGAATACTTTCATAATTTAACAACTGCTCATTTCTCAGTTTTTCTTTGATTGAAACAATGTTAATTGAATTATAAACTTGCATTTCAGTTTTAAGTTTGAAGCTTAAGTTTGTTTCAGCCAAAGTCACATCTGAATGAGTGTAATTAACTTGTAATAAAACTCATGGCACTTCCGAAACCAAATCATTTTTTAAGAAGGAAATCACACAAGTAGCAGTGGTCTCCCAGGCCAAATAAACCTGGCGCCGTACTGGCCATGAGTTTGTTAAGACCTGGTCCAAGCCTGAGCCTCTGAACTGATTAATATGACAAAACATTTGCACTTTGTGTAACCCAGAACAGACTAATAAGCTCCTGGAGAGGCTGCCAATGTGTCACCAGTGTTCAAAAGTTCACATTCACACTGTCAAACAAAGAAAACAAGTACAGATTTAACCAAAGCTGTCCACATCAAGCCCAAAGCAAAGAGAAGAATTACATCTTGTCCAAAACCTGTTGGCTCACTAAAATGTGCAAAGAGAATGAGAGGATGGAAGGTTGTAGCCAATTTTCTGGAACTAACCCTGCCAAATAATCTGTTACTATCCACACTTTAGTTTCTTAGTGGTCAATAGACTGTGGAAGAATGTGTTACTTGCTGGTTGAATTGCTTATAGGATGAGTGATTTCACAGTCATGAATATTTATTCTTAGAAAACTGAAGTTAAATTTCTCAGTATAGCATGATGACATATTTTTATCATCTAAGGATTTTATTTTCAACTTCAACGGCAAACTACAGCGCTAAGCATTCCCTTCCCTTTGAGTTTGTAGAGTTGACCTCGTCTGCAGAAGCTGATTGCCAAGCTTCCTTACGAGTTCTCCTGGTTTCTCAACAAAGAGACAGAGCCAACCAGCACCTCCTGTTTGAACACACCTCAATACAACCCCACATTGAAAGAAACAAACTTTCCCTTTCGTTAATGTAGATATAAGCTGAACTTCACGAAGTCATAGCATAGAGAAACCAAAGAAAGCATTTTTATGCTTGATTGTCTTTTCATTGCACTCATTGAATTCATTCTTATTTACGTCTCTGTTGTTAATCGGGTGGAATAATGATGCAGACTGAAATATTTACTCAGATTTGTTGGCATTTAGAAGCTTTTATATTTCATAAATGTGTTCATTCACTGTGTTAATTATGAGGTTTTTGCATTGTGTTTCTATTCCGTCTTTTTTGTCCAGCTTTCTATCTGAGTCGCTTCATCCAAATCTGTGTGTGTCCCTCGTGGTTTGCTGTATCCTGATCTGCCACAAACACATCTGTCACACCAAACATTGTTTCCATAACAACCATTATTGAGACTGGCAGCTGCAGTCTGTTCAGAGTGTCAATTAACTCAAAAAGAAAGGATGCACGAGTCTATAGACACACACACTCACACACACACACGCTGTCCGTAGCTCAATGACAGCACGGGTCACATTTGCTTAACTGAGGATTTTATTATTCCACCAATTCAAGCAGAAAATAATGATTAGTTTCTCATTACCATGTCACTGAGAGCACTCTTTCTTACTCCATTGCTCCATCATCTTCCTTTTATGCATACACTGAACACACACACACACACACACACACACACACACACAGACTGAGGCTGATGACAGTGTGACACATTCTGGTCATGAGTGTTAAACTGCCTTAAGTTAATTGGTGAAGAGTAAATCTCTCAGTCTGCAGGCTTAATTACAGAGGGGTCTCTCTCTGTCAAAGTGCCATACAGACACCATCTGCTAATTGCCATGGCCATTGCCACACCCCCTCTCCTGTGTAACTTATTTATCAAACGCTGATTTTGAAACCATCAACTACAGACTACTTACAATGGCAGCACGCAGAATGTATTGCATACTGAGCAAAATCTTGTAAGGGTTGGATTATTTGTCTGAGCAAAACTTATTGTGGTGGTAAAAAGTGTCAAAAACCGCAAGAAGTAGCCATAAGAATAAGTTCAAGGTGGCAACAATGAGAAAAAAAACAGAAATGGTTGGAAACTGTTGAAAAATGGTAGAAAAACAGGAATATAGTCAAAAAGAAGCACAAGTGGTCTAAAAGCAGTTTAAAAAAAAGGAGGGAAAGTGATTAAATTTGGCAAAAAAGCAGTAACTTGCAACAAAAATAGTATTAAGTGCACAGAAATGGAAGAACTATTCAGAATATTCTAAATTTCTAAGACACTGACTTTGGGGTTCCATTATTTGTAAGCTACAATCATCAGCTGTTTATGCAAACAGAGTTTCTGTTGTGGATTCTTTTTTTTCCCCTTTAAGTATTATTTTTCAACAAAAGTCCTTCTTTTCTTTCTTTTGTTTGTGCTTTTCTTATTCAAAATGGGATGGAAAAAGAGGCTCATCCCATTCAAGCAAGTGATATTAACTTTGCCATGAGTCATAATAGCTGGTCTTTTTTTAAAATTATTTATTTCTAGTTTGTTTAGCAACACATAAGGTGGGGGGAACTTAAAAATCTTGACACATTAAAAAGCAATTGCAATATAGAGGAAAATAATTTGCAAACAATATCTGCAAATGTTTCAGCTCTAATAGCTTGCCAGAAGTCAAGACTTCTACCCCCTTGAACTGTTATGGGATCAGCTTTAGCATGCTGTTTGTGTGTGACTCAACTGGTGACCAGCATGAGGATGAGGTGCCAGGCTGAAGTGGCTGTGTATGGTTCTTTCACACACTACTGAGGCTACTATTAGTTAAATGAATGAATTGTTAACTTGCATTTACTCTTTTCTTCAGACTTCACTCATCCAATCCACCAAACACTTCAAACATTGAGTCAGGGACGAAATAAGCTGTTTGGCATTGGCAGAAAAGATATGGCAACTTTTTTTGACTGGAGCCCACACACTCAATTCAGGTTCCCCATAAATAGGACACAAGTTCAAACAATGACCAAGTTGTTAAACCACGTCCACAGCATCAACTCATGACTTGAAAAAGTTAATAAGTGCATTAGATGAATTTGAATAACTTTTAATGTAGTTTTTAAACTGCTTCTGTAAGTACCAAATGTTAATGCTGTGTCCTCTAAGTGAGTGGTAATCGAGTGTTTCCACCTGTGTTGCTGAGTCTGATTGGTGTTCTTGTACCAGAGGAAGCCAATCAGATGACAGCACCTTTGCCACTTGTTTTTGATGTTGTTACTGCTGTTAAATTTCTCTTACAGCTGTCTCATCGGCACTATGAGATTTATTTATGATTTGCTCAGCACCCACAGGTCCTATCAGTGTCCATTGCCTTACTTTGTTTTGACCTGTTAATTGTACTTCTTGTGTCATAAACACCTTGTTTGTCATTTACTTCTGGTTTATATGCTGTTTCCTTTTATCGCTACGAGGAAGGTCGTAACACTAATACATCAGCAGACAATATTATTTATACCTTTGTGGTTACATCTTTAAAAATAACACTGATACTGCAACAGGACTAAGAGGTTCATTGTGCAGCAACAGCTCATTAGGCATTACAGTGTTTGTTCACAGAAAGCATCAGTGGTTCAGTCTGAGGTGTGATCATTAGGTGTGAAAATGACACAGGAATAGCAAAGTGCTTCTTCTGCAGGTGTGCAGATTTCATGTGTCAAGTGTTTTCAGAACTAAGTGCAAAATTATGAGTGGTATTTAGCAGAACAGACCATGGGTATAATCCATATAGTTTGTTTAAACAGAACATTACAGGTTGTTGTATACGGGGCTCCTGACAGACCATCTCAGAATTCTGTGCCTCTCAACTCTTCCTCTGGACTCTGGATCCTTAATTCCTAAATGTTAAGCAAAAAATTTGAGCAAAATCACGGAGCATTGAAAGGAAGGCCTGGAGGAATTTCCAAAAACAAGTTCAAGGTCTGTACCTCCATATTTCTCGAATCTCAAACCCATCAAGCATCCATAGAAAGTCCATCCACAATTGAAAGGATCTGTTAGTAACACCTTGGTGCTCAGAGTGGTTAAGTCTTCTCAAATCATGGCCTCAGAGAGAGGAGCTCATAAAATACGAAGCAGATGGAAATGTAGAAGTTACATTCAGGGGTTGAACTGGATACAAGTGAGTAGAGATGTACTTTTAAGCCACTTTCACCTCGACATTGACTGACAAAGTCGAAACAGGAAGTTGAAGGATGGTCAGAAGGTTAATTGCTGTGCATGCATACACACACATCTATAAACACTCATGTTTGAATTGTTCCTCAGCATCAGTGTTGCTTTTCAAAAGCAATCTTCAGAGACACTGATTAAAGAAGGAAAATAGAGCAGAGGATACTAATCATTACATCCATAAAAAGAGACTGACGCACGATGAGTCAGCCTGAACTTAGTTTTATTCTCATTTTAGTCTCTGTGTGCGTGTGTGTCAGTTCATACTCTGGATACAGAAGTTTAGTGCTTTGATGCTTCAGCACAAAAAAGGAAGTGGATGTGTGGCGTTTGCTTGTTTGTTGTCGTCCTTGTCATGTGTTTGTTTTTGCGTTTTGATGCCCCAGTTAAAACTCAACGCTTTGTTTCTCAAACTAATATGAGTCTCCCAACGACGCTGAAGCGCATAAATTTTACATATGCAAATGCTGGTGCAAACACAGCATTAGTCAGGGGTTTTTGGAGGAACTTCAATCACCAAGGGCAATGCATGTGGAGGAGCTCGGAGAGATGGGGTGTGAGTTTAGAGCTGAGTTTCAAACAAATAGAGCTTTAGATAGCACAGAGAGAAGTCACCCTGTGGACTGCAGACTGTGCTGACAGCGTGTAGGGCTGAATGCATTTAAATCCTGCCACTCACAGACCCTCCAAGCAGCATCATAGAAAAACACATCTCAGTGGAAATCTGTTTTTCAGAAAATGGAAGAGATTGTGTGCTTTCTGTTGGCTGATTGAAATGGAGTGGAGCCCCCTGAACAGCAGTGAACTTTAACTTTGTTTTCCAGATATGTAGTTCATAAAAGTCAACAACCTTACATTGCAATTGTCATACTTAAAAGAGAACACGTACAAAAAAAATGAATGAATAAAAAGTTATGCATCCCCTGGCCTACAGGTATATTTGAGCATGTTTGTGCTCAGGTACTTTGACAGACAGCTTGGGTATTTTATTTATTTATGTATTTGCTTTTCTTTGCATGGTGCAAATTCATTAAAATTAGTCAGTCAACACTTTCAATCCCCTGCAAATCCCACATACATGAGGACAAATAAAAGTAATTTTCACTTGTCCATGGTGCCCCGGTTACCCATAGTGGATTAAAGGACAAACTGTGACTCATAACAGACTCAGCTCAGGTCCAGCTGTGGATCCATGTTCCATCTGTTCTTTGTTCCCAGGTTCTCAGCATGAACTAATACATGCACACACATGCGTACACAAACTCAAAACTTAAAGGGAAAAAAAGAGTTAAGGTATTTGTTTTTGCTTAGTTCCCGAAAATGTATTTGTGCGTATTAGGTACACCTGTTAGACTGCTCGTTAATGACAATATCTAATCAGCCAATCACATGGCAGCAACTCAATGGATTTAGACATTTTCAATATGACCTGTTGAAGGTCAAACCAACCATCAGAACAAAGGTGATTTGAGTGACTTTGAAAGTGGTATTGTTGTTTGTGCAAGATGGGCCACCCTGAGTATTTTGGAAACTTGCTGGCTCTCTTGGATTGTCACGCACACCCATCTCTAGGGTCCCTAAAAGAGAAAACAACCAACAAGCAGCAGCTCTCTTCACAGCTCTCTTGTTGATGTCAGAGGTCAGAGGAGAATGGCCAGACTGCTTCAAGATGATAGAAAGGCAATAGTAACTCAAATGACCACTTGTTTCAACCAATAAATGCAGGAGACCATCTCTGAATACACAACTGGGGCTGGGGCTTTAACTCAAATGGTGTATTTCTGCACATACAATTACTATTTTGAGAGCATGGGTTTGTTCACACTGACCGTATGGAAAACTCTGTGCACTATGATTCCTCTTCTGAAACACTCAAAACGGTCAAAAAAATGAGTGTGAAATGCTAGACACTTCTGACCCTCAATGGTCACCATGGGCTATGTAGAGGAAGGGGCGGGAATGATTCATAAAGTGGTTGATGGTTACAATAAATGAATAGCAGAAGAACGTCTGTGAATGTTTGATTCAGTAAGTGCACAGCTGCAGTTTTTGATCCAAGACAGCACATGCAAGTGTACTTACAGAAGTATTGGAGCCGGGGCAGCCTGAGGTTCAATACACAAGGAGCAGGGATAACAAGACACGGGTGAAACACATTAGAGTAATCAGGGAAGCTGAAACACAGTGGAGCAGGGAGTCAATTGACCTAGAGCAAGAGACAAGTCAGGACACATGAGGGAAGAAATAAAAATAACTTCACCCAAAGACATGATAGTTTATCACTCTTAAAGATGGATCAAGGGTCTACTTTATGAACATTTTTAATGACATCATGACAAGTCATTATTCACACACCTGAGTTAATGCGTTTATGAATACAATTTGCCATCGTGACGTTAGACATAAGATACCTTTAATACATGACGTGACTCGTTGATCTTCCCTTTCTGCAAAGTGTTACTGACTTAATTTAAAGTAATGACTTATCTTTCAACAAAAAGGCCACGCCTGCTGTTAGTTTCTTCAAAGACAAAAAACTTTAATATTAACAAGATTTGTCTTTATCTTTTTCATAAAATCTGCCTGTGATAGGCCAGCCATAAAAAGGAACAGCCAAATTGTCAGAAGTGAATAATCTTTTTAATTTAGTCAGTGTGTGTGTAATGGTGAGGAACACAGTAAAAAGGGCAGAGTCAGTGGCATGAATAAAAATGATTGTCTTATTAGAAAACTGCATGGCAATCACTACATTACCAGCAGCCTGCACTGCTATAACACATATTTTATTTCACTGATATTGAAATGTCTTATTATTTCATGCACACACTGTGCGCTTGTGGAATAAAAGCTTGTATTTTTTTTCTCCTCTGTTGAAATAAATTCCAGATATGTCCAAGGAGCCAGTCTCCCAGAAGCTTTTGTTTTGTAACAGCTGATTTGTATTGAGGGCCAGTTTTTGCTGAAGTATGATGGGGAATGTGGCCATTATTCAAAAAGATTCATTTTGTCTGACTGTGAACATTGTAATTTAGCGATTAATGGAGGTGGATCAGTGTTTTTTTCTCTCCTACCGTGACATGTTTCATGTTCAAACATCCTGCAGCCATCCTTAGAAGATGGAAGTATGATAGTCCTGTTTCTGAAAGCAGGAGGATCAAACCTCTGTGTATAAGTTGGATGAGCTCCTCTCATCAAAAATTTGTTTTAACTACTTAAGACTGATGGAGAAGACTTTGAAGTGACTGAGGATTGTATGTGTGATGTGAGTTGCAGCGCCCCCCTTTGGCCAGAGGACCCGCACAAACTGTCATGACTTGTGTAATTGTTTTGAAAGATAAATGGAGACTAGATCCTACTTTTAACAATACTCTCCTTTGTTTCAGACAACTTTTTACATGATTCAATGCAACAAGGTAACATATCTAACAAGTTACATTGTGCTGTTGTTCGTAATGTGACAACCAACAAAGTTTATAAGTTTCTACCGTAGTTTTATCTAGCGACATAAAGCGCAACTTTATGCCTGGTGCTCTGCTGTATCAGTAACAGCAAACATTGGTGCATCCTGGTTAAGTCCTACCAGTGCCCATCTACCAAGCAGAGCAAACATGACATGGCTAGCTTTCGACATGGCCTTTAGCTTGTGTTCTTTCACTCTCTTGATTAGCTTCACTCTGCTCTTCAGTCCCTTCTTGGCCAGACAGTCATGCTCCTGTTTCTACTATTACTGATGAATAAATCCAATAAGTTGTTTTTAGCACTGAAAAACAAAGATCTCTGTTCTCACTGCTTAACTTCATCAGCCGGCATGGTGTTGCCATAGAGACTTGAACTTGCCATTAATCAATTTGGTCCTGCTCAATCCGACTGGGAAGCTGAGAAAGAGCTTTTTTTTTTTTTTTCAAATAACCTAGTTTTGCGCTGATATTCTCATTTTAAGTTGTAGATCATGATCAGTCATATATCAAAAGATGAGGCTTTTTTAAAGATCACTTAGAAAGTCCTTGCAGTCTCTTAAGGACAAAGAGAAACACTCACTAGCTACTTGACTAAACTCACTTATTTAATTTCGCTTTAACACTAATAACTGATCAGCCAATCACATAGCAGTAACTCAATGTATTGAGAGACGTTATAACAAGGACTCTTACTCTAGTTTTTTCTGTTGTAAGTGGAAAATCTCACCCAAATTTACCCGCTTTAATTTTACTTAGAGTTGAATTTAACGAGTCAGAGTCTAAACGTGAACAAATGTGTCTTTATGTGAGTGTAATCTAATTAAAAATGGTTCACCGAGCTCTCTCCTGAACTCTTCGAAGACACTACACACATGTCGTCCACCTATTCATGCGGTCAGCTCTGTGATCCGAGGCGATCCGGGCTGCTTTGTGAATAATATCAATTCTCCATGGGAAACTAATGAGTGGTGGACATGCCCAGCGGTCACAGGGGACACAATCCATTCCTTCACACTGGGCGTCTGTCGGAGGCTGTGTTGTGTCTCCCTCTCTGAGTGTGTGGAACTGTTCGCTCAATAACCCGCCATATGGCCACTCTAGGATTTTTTTCTTTGAACAGTCACCCTGTGGTCCTAACCCTGTGTGTCCAGACATGGTCTTCTCATGCTGCGCCAAGACGGAGACACAGTGAGCACCTCAGAGAAGGAGGGTGGCAATAGAAAAACAGCTCCATGGAGGAAAGAAAGAAATATGAGTGCTTGGAATAAAAGAGAAACTGAGAATCTAGGTTGAAAAGAAAGATTTCGGGGTTATTTTTGAAGCCATACAGAAAAAAAGTTAGACAAAAACAGAGGGCGGAGACACGGATGTTAAATGCGGCAGTAGTAAAGATGGAGTCGCTGTCAGATAGAGAGAAGACGCAGATTGAGGAAGATTCACGCAAGAGAAAGAACTATTCAGTTGCAGAAAGGCGAGAGAGGAAGAAGAGGGAAATATGGTGTGAACGGAGAAGAAAGAGGAATGATGAGAGAAGGGGTAAAAGGGAGTGAAAGAGAGGAAATGGAGTGAGAGAAAGTGAAGAGGCCAGGTGCAGTGGCAGAGCAGATGGAGGGAAGGAAAGAGGGAGGGAGAGAAAGAGTGATGGCAGGGGGGAACAGAGGGAGCAGAGAAGTTAATGTCTCGGCTGTTGTGTGATGGGGCGTGTCTGTTTCAATGCCAGGACGCTTTTCTACACACTCATCTAAAGAGCCAACATTTTTCCCAGTCTACTCTTCCTCTCTCTTTTTTGTCAAGCTTCCTTTTTCATCACACTCTGTCTCAATTTCGTGCTCTTTTCTCTTGCAGATCAGTTCTCTGCGCTGACATCACTTCACGTCACACAAAGGCACTCTAAACCAAACCCCAAAA
>RPOG01004211.1:3898-18513 GCA_008086565.1 Thalassoma bifasciatum
TTCTAACTTTGAACATGTTTTAGGACCAATAAAGCATATTAATTCATCATTAAAGAAGTAACAGTGGTTGCATCCTCAATATAAAACTCTGATTGAATGAGGTCACAAAAATAAGCTTTGGAACATAGACCAGAATTAGGTAGGACATAAGAGGTTTCAGTCATTTCTTCTGTTGAGGATTTTCCGAGATTATTTCATAGGTATGAACGACTCGGACACAGAGTCAACTTGCAGCCTCTTGCGGGTTCTTTATTGAAGAGTCAGTACATCACAGCTCTCACACGACAAGACTGTTGGGAAAAATCCCTTTTTCCTTGGGATGTTGTTGATTTATTTTATTTAACTTGACACAATTAAGGATATTTAGCGATACATCATTTTTAAAAGTTAAGAGTCAAAGATGGTTCTTTCTGTTCTTCAGCTTTTATAACAAAAAATACAATTTAAAAAGTCCGGTTTAGAAAAAGCAGGAATAGGTTTTAGACTCGGGATTTTGAGGAGAGTCAAAATTTAACAACTAATCGAAAAATATTAGTTTTAAATTGTTGTTTTTTTGCCTTTTATCCTAAAATTTTGTATTTATTTCTCATAATTTTAACTTAAATCTTAGAATTTTGACTTTTAGTGTCAAATTTCAACTTTTTAATCTCAAACATTGCCTTTGTTACAAAATGTAGACTTTTTATCTTAGACTTGTGTCATCTTAAAATGTTGACCTTAAATGAGAAAGTTTGTACTTTTTTCACATAAACTGATTTCTTAAACTTAAGAAGTTTTATCTCGAAATCTTGACTTTTTGTCTCAGAACTTTGTCTTTTTTTCTCAAAATTTTCACTTTTTATATCAAAATATTGCCCTTTTATTGAAAAGTTTGAAACCATTCTTTCCTTTAGTTTTCATTTTCATCCTTGATGTTTCAATGGTTTGATGTAATTTTCTGTCAAGTTTGTAAATGTTTCTGTACATTATGAAAACTTCACTAAAGCATGATTTAGAGAAAATCGTGAATCCAATTGGAATCGCTATATCAGCCAGAAAAATCGCAATTAGATCTTTTTCTAAAATGGTTCAGCCCTAGACAGACGGACTAAAAACCCAAACTCTCTCATTGCCCTTCGAACCTTTTATAGGGTTTCAACAACATCATTGCTGTCTGTTTTCTTCCTCTTTGTTGCCATGAAAGATGGACTTCATACATTATCCAACTCCTGCCTTGTCACATACATCCTGTCAGAACATCCATAACAATGGAACATGGTATTTAGCCAAAACTTCCATCCTGCTTTTATGGGAACTTTATTCACAGACCATTCTGAACCATTTCACATAACTAATGGCCTCACCTCCTTTGACCTTTGATCCCAGGACAGCCTGTAATATTCCCATACACACTCAGCTATAAATGCAGTTAACAATGTTATAAATTATTAATATTCCTTTTTTTATTGTCATTCATACAAACACATTGCATCACACTCCAGTTGTAAGAATATTTTATAGACAAATGTGTTCAACAAAATGTTTGATTAATTTTAGTTTTTAGCTAAATCCTCTGCAATATTCTAAACAGGGGACGGTTTTTGTTTGGTGTGAACAAGCATGTGTGCGATCAAATCCCCTTTTTGGAGAAATCCTCCTCCACATTCTGAACAGGTGAATGGTTTTTGTTTCCTGTGAACTAACGCGTGTTTGGTCAAATCTGCATTTCGGATAAAACCTTTCCCACATTGTGAACAGATGAATGTTTTTTGTTTGGCGTGAATAAGCGTGTGTCTCTTCATATCCGCTTTTTGGGTAAATCCTCTCCCGCATTCTAAACAGATGAATGGTTTTTCGTTGGTGTGAATAATCATGTGTGTGGTCAAAAACCATTTTCGGGTAAATCCTTTCCCACATTCTGAACAGGTGAATGGTTTCTCTTCGGTGTGAACGAGCATGTGTCTGGTCAAATCTCCTTTTCGGGTAAATCCTCTCCCACATTCTGTACAGGTTAATGTTTTTTGTTTGGTGTGAACAAGCATGTGTGTGGTAAAACTCCCTTTTTGGGTAAATCCTCTCCCACATTCTGAACAGGTGAATGGTTTTTGTTCGGTGTGAACAAGCATGTGTCTGGTCAAAGTCCCCTTTTGGGTAAATACCCTCCCACATTCTGAACAGGTGAATGTTTTTTCTTTGGTGTGAACAATCATGTGTGAGGTCAAATCCTCTTTTTGGGTAAATACCCTCCTACATTCTGAACACTTGAATGGCTTTCGTTTGGTGTGAATAATCATGTGTCTGGTGAAAGTCCCTCTATGGTTAAATACCCTCCCACATTCTGAACAGGTGAATGTTTTTTGTTTGTTAGAAACAAACATGTTTTTGGTGGATCTTCCTGAGCTGGTTGCTGGTTCTGGTCTTTCACAGTCCTCTCCAGCAGCTTCTGTTTCCATGTGGTCACTTTGTTCCTGATGTTGCAGTGACGACTGAGGTTCTTCTTCATTGTTTTTAAATTCCTCATCAACTGGAGGAATCAACCCCTGACTGATCCACAGCTCCTCCTGTTCCTCTTTAATGGGCGGGGCCTCGTTCTCCTCCTGTTCCTCTTTAATGGGCGGGGCCTCGTTCTCCTCCTGTTCCTCTTTAATGGGCGGGGCCTCGTTCTCCTCCTGTTCCTCTTTAATGGGCGGGGCCTCGTTCTCCTNGTGTATAAGGCTCCCTTTGAGTTTTAAATGTTATTTTTCATTAGTGTTTAGTAATTTTTTTTCTGTACATTGCCAAGGTTAAAGGTTACTGCCTGAACGGACTAGGGTGAAAACAGAAGAGGGATAGTGACGGAGGGGAAGAGCGTAGAGAGAGAAGGAGATAGAGAGGGAGAGATAAACAATAAAACAACAGAAGAGAACAACCACAACAACTGGGCGAGTGAATACAGACAGGAGATCCAAAACCAGGGTTGTTCCAGATGGGTGTAAGTTTACACGGAATGACTGAAGAATTGGTTCGTTTTAGAAACTCCCACCAAGCTGTAAGAGTGGAGTTTATATTGATGTTTTTAAAGCATTTATGTCGTCTCACAGTTGAGCTAATAAACGGCAAATTAGAGATGAAAAGGTCATCGCAAAGCGCTTCTTCTACATCGCGCCATGGTTCATCTAGTATGCTGGGGTTTATCCATTTTGAGATATACTGCAATCTGTTTGCTAAGAAATAGTGGTAAAAGTTGGGCAGGTCTAGACCGCTGTTTTTTTTAGGCTTTTGTAGAGTTTTTAAAATAATACGCGGGGGTTTGTCTTTCCAGAGAAATTTGTTGATAAATGAGTCTAATGACTTAAACCAGGTGGAAGGAGGTTTTGTGGGGATCACTGAGAACAAATAATTTACTCCAGGTAGAACCATCATTTTTATGGTGGCAACTCTCCCCATAAGTGAAATGGGTAAGGATTTCCACCGTGTGAGGTCGTCCTCAATTATTTTTAAGAGCTGGGCATAGTTAAGCTTTATTATATCAGAGAGACTGGGGGAAATATTTATTCCTAAGTATTTAATATTACCTGAATGAAGTGTAATATCTGGGATATTTTGAAAAGTACAGTGATTAGGTAGTACAGCAGTTTTTGACCAATTAATAGAATAGTCCCAAATTGATGAGAATTTATTAATGGTTGTGACTGTATGAGAGACAGATGTTGTGAGAAAAAGTTTCTTGTATCTTGTATACAAGCAATTTAAACCTCATTTTTGTCTTAAAAAAACCTAAAATAAGACATGTTTATGACCTGCTCTGGTGTATGTGGCTCAAATCTAGAAAAATAAGATAAATGTTACTAAAAATAAGACGTAATGACTTGCTTTGATTTCAGTTTTTGCAGTGTACCTTTCCACTGATTAAGATGGCTACACCTCTTTGTCTGGAATTGAGACAGGCGGAGTACACATGGGGAAACTGTACAATGGATAGTAAATCCACTGTTGTCTCTGATAAATGCGTCTCTTGCAGCAAAATAATGTCTGCCTGTAAATCATTTGATCAGTTAAATACCTTCAACCTTTTCTCCCTGGAGCAAGCTCCACGTATAAATAAACTTAAGTGGTGACATACCTAGACTAGCAGAGTGATGTAGATGTGTGTGTGTGTGTGAGCAGGCATGTATGTGTGTGTGTTCATATGTATGCATCCTTATAAGCGTACATGTTACACCCAGGTGTGTGTGTGTACTAGTGAAATCATCTGTGTGAAGTTTCCCTATCTCTTTATATTTGGTGAATGCACATGCTGTGAGTGTGTTACTGTGCTTAGTGAGTGTTATTGTGTGGTGACATGCTGTTTGTACTGCAGGGGTCCGTTTCACAAAGTAGGTTCAAGAATCTCTGAGTGAAACCCTGAACTCTGAGTTGATCTCCTCTGAGATAGAAAAATCTGAGTTTTCGGTTCCACAACAACGGATTTGAGTTTGTTTGATCAACTCGGAGTAGTTTCACCTGGAGTTAAGCGCGTGCACCACCGCTATAAAAAGACAGCATTCGTGGAGCCCCAATTCGACGAGTCACCATGGCAACGGGGAAGCGGAGGGCGGCGTTTCTTTAACCCCGCAAGAAATCTTAATGCGCTCATACAGAGAATTTTAACATGATTTTAGCAAAAAAGTGCAACAGCACAGCAGCTGCAAAAGAGAGGGAGACGGCGTGAGAGAACATCGCTGCTCTGGTCAATACGTAACTTTAAATGTAGTCTGACAATCACAATAATATTACAGGGAAAACTGCTGAATGTAGATCATTCATTTATTTTATTTAGGTGCAATCCTGCCGGGGAGAAGCGCACTCAGCTGAAACTTAAGATGAAATCTAAAAACATTGTTCAAACAGGTGAGACCTCATAATCTTACAGGTTTACTTCATTTTAATCACGTTTTACATTATAAGATAAAAATTACGTGGCTGTTTGACTGTGCAGTTGTTTTATCTCCAACATAATGCTGTTTACACACTTAATTGTCTTCTCAACCTGCATACAGTTGCCTTGCACCTCCGATATTATTATTATTATATTAAAAAAAATTGGAGAACAACACACAACATCAGCTGGGATGTGAGAGACTACGGCTGGTAATGTTGCAAATGTAAGGACGGATTATTGTGTCTGTGTATAAATGATGGACTGTGATGTAACGTTTAAAGAAGAACGAGAATTGTCTGGAAATGTCAGAACATCTATCTGCGCTCTGATGATAATCTCCCGAAAAATGTTAAAAATATTAATAGTAATAATGCTGCACCTTCATCAACAAGTTCATTGTCAAAAGGACATGTTTGTGACAAAAGTCGACTTGAATGTTTCTTAAATAACACACAGCAGAGCCGTGTTACGCCAAAACTCTCCCGCTGACTTTAAGAATGAGGAAATCAAATATGGTGTATGGTTGAAAGAGAGCGGAGACAGAGAGAAACTCCAGGTTCATTGACAAAAACCTGGTCCAGACCAGGTTAGTTTCACAGAGTCTGTTACTACGGTAACTGACCCAGAGCTGAAGTTACCTCTCTCTGTGAAACAGGCTGGAGTTACCCCTCTTTCTCTGTTTGAGTTACCTCCATTTGTGAAACGGAAAATTCAGAGTTTCCCTCATTTCAGGGTTAACAGACTCAGAGTTTTCACTAAACCTGCTTTGTGAAACAGACCCCAGGAGTGCCTCGAGTGTTGTGTTTCTGATTATAGGTGTCTGAGACCCTGTTGTTGGTGTAGTGTAAGAAGTTAAGGTTGCAGCTGATTGTGGAGAGAGAGGAGAAAAAGAGAGAGGTAAAAGAAAAACAAGGAAAAGGGAAAAAGAAAAGGAAGTAACAACACAAACAATGGAACAGAATTAAAAAGGCATCAAAATCCTCCACACTGAGACTAGCAGTGAGCTCTCTATTAAATGTTACTGAGTAATTAAACTGTGTATAACACATAAGTATTTAAATCTTACATGATGTTCTGTTGAGTGGTGTTACTTACCTTTGGTTAGTAAAGCCATGGAGTGATACCTGGATCACGGTACAGCTGCTTGTTAACAAACAGTTTGTTAACAGCAATAAAAGCGCGGGAGCCTCCTTCAATGACCCGCTCAGATCCTCCTTCTTGTCCTCCAGAGAGCACCTGTGGAGATACCTGATACTTTCGCTAGTTTCAGTCAAAATTGGCGAATGTTTACGATTGAGTGAATGGAGGATTTGCGAGCGCCTAGACTCAATCTGCCGTCTCACACAATCTACGTCACAGCATTACCGCGCATAGATATCAATACGTAGATGCCGCGTTGGCCGCTGGTTGGCCGCTGCTGCTCATTGGAGCCATGATTGGAGCGATGCGTCAACACGGCGGCCATCTTGCTGAGGGGGAGCCGCGGCTTCTAATACATGTAAGTCTACGGAGGAAGGAGGTCCATCCAAAGTTAAGACAATCATAACCCCCTGAATTTTCAACTGATTTTCAAGCGGTTTGAAACGCCAGATGTTTATTTATGTAACAGAGTAATGGGTTGAATTAAAACTCCTGGTTTTTATATGTATATTCTTTTCTATGTACAAAATGACTTCAGTGCGCCTGCGCCACGGTGTATGCAGCCTGTTGCAGTCGCGCCTACTCGTCTTTTGTTTTGTGTTTTTCCTACTTTTTATCTTATATTTCTTTTATAACTTTTAAATGGGAGTAACTGTATACTAGAAAAGCGATTTCACCAAGGGGAACAATGAAGTATTCTGATTCTGAAATATAATCAGTATATCAGCAGAAAAAATGTCACACTTTAAGTCATGTTATGTAGTCTCACGTTGCATCGAATCAGCAGAAACAAATGTCCCTTTTAATCATGTTATGTAAAAATTGTATGTGTATCAGCAGAAAAAATTAAAGGCCACTTGTATATACAAAGTAAATAATGTTAGTGTGTTTGTAGAAAAAAATTAATGATAATTTACATTTGAGATCATGTATCATGTATGTACAATTTATATAAAGTTATCAGTAAAAAATGCCACTTTATATTCTTAAGTCTCATTATGTACAAACTCAACAACAAACGAGCTTCAAATGAACTTCAGGATTTACACTTTCACCCACAGTTGCAAAGTCATAGCAGAGAAATTCTTTAATAACCCTGCTATCCCTGTTGCTTAGTTTGAAAATTTCGTTCATTTGCACACACAATAGTAGCACAGAAGTCCGGCATTTTTAATGTTTTCAAACGGTCTGAACCACTGGGAACCCATCAGCAAGATGGCGGCGGCACAGACGTGTCTCAGAACATAGACATTAATACGCCCCAGATTTTAAATCAATGATCGGCACCTTTAGGCTAAACTGGATTAAATCTTGCCTGTCTCAGCCAGACTCTATGTGGTTTCACATTCCTAGATTCTTGTTTAAGCGATTAGGAGGTTTAGATTTTTTATTGAAATGTGACTTTGAAGTGAATAGGATCCCTATAAAGTTATCTGATTTCCATAAACAGGCTCTTCTTTTTTCCAAAATGGTATTTACCCACAACTTTTCTCCACATAATTCAACTCTTTGGAATAACAGAACTATTACTATCAACAAAAAATCAATGTTTATTGACAGTTGGTTTAAACAAAATATTATATTTGTGACTGATTTAATGAATTGTAATGGTTCCTTTTTGAGTTACACTGAGTTTATTGTCAATTATAATTTGAACAGTTCCCAAAAAGAATTTAAGCAAATACTAAAAGCAATTCCTTTACCCTTAATCCATTTAATCCAGAATTTCCTAATTTACAATAACATTTCACCCAAATTACCTACTTTGTTGGTTGTGTAATTTCATTTGATGGATAAAAAATGTAATAACAAATGTATACATTTTGTTATGAAATCCAGGGTTTTTCATGATTTTTGCAGAGGATTACGTCAAAACCCAGAGCAAGTTAACTCTGCCACCTTAAACAAAGCCTTTTGTAGATTTATTAAATGGCCAATTCTTCCAAAAGTAAAAGAAACCCATTTCAAAATTATTTATAAGATCTATCCTGTTTCCAGTTTCCTCAAAAAAAGATTTAATTTTGAGGTTGAATTATGCTCCCTCTGCAATAATAATGATGAAACACTGGAACATCTATTCTTTTTCTGCCCTGTGTCTCAATCTTTTTGGACTGATATAAAAAGCTGGGTTTCACTTAAGATAAATGATGGTCCTAACTTTGAATGGAATCACATTCTATATTACATGGACGGTTTGGACAATTCTGTTTCAGAGATTATCAATATTATTTTATTGATTGGTAAATACCATATCCACTGTGCTAAGTGGAGAAATCACAGGCCCTCCTTTCCTGGCTTTATGAATGAGTTTAAATTATTCTTTCTTTCTCTCAAAAGACTGAAGACAAAAAATGCCACAAGGATCTGTGATGATCTAGCACACAATCTTTTATTTTAATTTTAAATTGTTAATGTTTTTGATTACAATGTATAGGTAAGTGTATGTTTGCATTTACAAGTTACAACATGTATTTAATTTTGTACATAGCAGATGGATAAACATTTATTTTCATATATTTTTCAAACAATGTGCTATTCAAAATGAAAATCAAACTTATGTCCCCCACCACATATGTATTTATCTAAATTAGAATTTTAAAGTACTTAAATTTTGTTGTCATTCCTTAAGTTTTTACACTGAACCTTGTTTTGTCTCCACTCTGCTTGATTTCTCTATTTATGGATGCCTTTATAATTACGTAACCCTCTGTCTTCAGATTGTTATGTTCTTCTTTACTTTAATTTTGTTCTATTCTGTTATGTTGTGGAACAGAAAGTACCTTGTTTTTACTATCCTCATTGAGAGTTTGTACAATGTGAAATGTTCGAAATTTAAAAAAAAAAAAAAAAAAAAAAAAAAATGTATTAGAAGCATACAGTCTATGATGAGAAGCCGCGGCTCCCCCTCAGCAAGATGGCCGCCGTGTTGACGCATCGCTCCAATCATGGCTCCAATGAGCAGCAGCGGCCAACCAGCGGCCAACGCGGCATCTACGTATTGATATCTATGCGCGGTAATGCTGTGACGTAGATTGTGTGAGACGGCAGATTGAGTCTAGGCGCACGCAAATCCTCCATTCACTCAATCGTAAACATTCGCCAATCTTGACTGAAACTACGGAAAGTATCAGGTATCTCCACAGGTTCTCTCTGGAGGACAAGAAGGAGGATCTGAGCGGGTCATTGAAGGAGGCTCCCGCGCTTTTATTGCTGTTAACAAACTGTTTGTTAACAAGCAGCTGTACCGTGATCCAGGTATCACTCCATGGCTTTACTAACCAAAAGTAAGTAACACCACTCAACAGAACATCATGTAAGATTTAAATACTTATGTGTTACACACAGTTTAATTACTCAGTAACATATAATAGAGAGCTCACTGCTAGTCTCAGTGTGGAGGATTTTGATGCCTTTAGTTCTGTTCCATTGTTTGTGTTGTTTCTTCCTTTTCCTTTTCACTTTTTCCTTGTTTTTCTTTTACCTCTCTCTTTTTCTCCACTCTCTCCACAATCAGCTGCAACCTTAACTTCTTACACTACACCAACAACAGGGTCTCAGACACCTATAATCAAAAACAACACTCGAGGCACTCCTGGGGTCCGTTTCACAAAGCAGGTTTAGTGAAAATTCTGAGTCTATTAACCCTGAAATGAGGGAAACTCTGAATTTTCCGTGTCACAAATGGAAGTAACTCAAACAGAGACAGAGGGGTAACTCCAGCCTGTTTCACAGAGAGAAGTAACTTCAGCTCTTGGTCAGTTACCATAGTAACAGACTCTGTGAAACTAACCTGGACCAGGTTTTTGTCAATGAACCTGGAGTTTCTCTCTGTCTCCGCTCTCTTTCAACCACACACCATATTTGATTTCCTCATTCTTAAAGTCAGCGGGAGAGTTTTGGCGTAACACGGCTCTGCTGTGTGTTATTTAAGAAACATTCAAGTGGACTTTTGTCACAAACATAGCATGTCCTTTTGACAATGAACTCGTTGATGAAGGTGCAGCATTATTACTATTAATATTTTTAACATTTTCGGGAGATTATCATCAGAGTGCAGATAGATGTTCTGACATTTCCAGACAGTTCTCGTTCTTCTTTAAACGTTACATCACAGTCCATCATTTACAGACACAATAATCCGTCTTTACATTTGCAACATTACCAGCCGCAGTCTCTCACATCCCAGCAGATGTTGTGTGTTGTGCTCCAATTTTTTTGTAAATGGCAGGGTTTTTTTTTTTTTTAATATAATAATGATAATAATATCGGAGGTGCAAGGCAACTGTATGCAGGTTGAGAAGACAATAATGTGTGTAAACAGCATTATGTTGGAGATAAAACAACTGCACAGTCAAACAGCCTCGTAATTTTTATTTTATAATGTAAAACGTGATTAAAATGAAGTAAACCTGTGAGATTATGAGGTCTCACCTGTTTGAACAATGTTTTTTGATTTCATCTTAAGTTTCAGCTGAGTGCGCTTCTCCCCGGCAGGATTGCACCTAAATAAAATAAATGAATGATCTACATTCAGCAGTTTTCCCTGTAATATTATTGTGATTGTCAGACTACATTTAAAGTTACGTATTGACCAGAGCAGCGATGTTCTCTCACGCCGTCTCCCTCTCTTTTGCAGCTGCTGTGGTGTTGCACTTTTTTGCTAAAATCATGTTAAAATTCTCTGTATGAGCGCATTAAGATTTCTTGCGGGGTTAAAGAAACGCCGCCCTCCGCTTCCCCGTTGCCATGGTGACTCGCCGAATTGGGGCTCCACGAATGCTGTCTTTTTATAGCGGTGGTGCACGCGCTTAACTCCAGGTGAAACTACTCCGAGTTGATCAAACAAACTCAAATCCGTTGTTTGGAACCGAAAACTCAGAGTTTTCTATCTCAGAGGAGATCAACTCAGAGTTCAGGGTTTCACTCAGAGATTCTTGAACCTGCTTTGTGAAACGGACCCCTGCAGTACAAACAGCATGTCACCACACAATAACACTCACTAAGCACAGTAACACACTCACAGCATGTGCATTCACCAAACATAAAGAGATCGGGAAGCTTCACACAGATGATTTCACTAGTACACATACACACCTGGGTGTAACATGTACGCTTATAAGGATGCATACATATGAACACACACACATACATGCCTGCTCACGCACACATACACACATCTCCATCACTCTGCTAGTCTAGGTATGTCACCACTTAAGTTTATTTATACGTGGAGCTGGCTCCAGGGAGAAAAGGTTGAAGGTATCTAACTGATTTAATGATTTACAGGCAGACATTATTTTGCTGCAAGAGACGCATTTATCAGAGAAAACAGTGGATTTACTATCCACTGTACAGTTTCCTCATGTGTACTCCGCCTGTCTCAATTCCAGACAAAGAGGTGTAGCCATCTTAATCAGTGGAAAGGTACACGGCAAAAACTGAAATCTAAGCAAGTCATTACGTCTTATTTTTAGTAACATTTATCTTATTTTTCTAGATTTGAGCCACATACACCAGAGCAGGTCATAAAAAAGTCTTATTTTAGGTTTTTTAAAGACAAAAATGAGGTTTAAATTGCTTGTAACAAGTCAAAAAAAAATCTGCCAATGGGATAAGACAAATTTGTCGTAAAGTTTCTTGAAATTAGAAAGATGTCTTGATACAAGAAACTTTTTCTTATCCCATTGGCAGATTCTTTTTAAAAAAGACAAAAAAAACCCCGGCAGTCTAGACTTTCCCGATTTTCACCACTATTTCCTAGCAAACAGACTGCAATATACACTACCGGTCAAAAGTTTTAGAACACCCCAATTTTTCCAGTGTCTTTACTGAAAATTATGCCGTTTTAATGTCTCATTGCACTCAGACATCAAAGCATAGTACAATTAAGCAATTGGAGTCAAAAAAGATATTATGGAATCAATTTATAGACCAAAATGTTTTCTAAGCTGTTGACTCATCAAAGTAGCCACCTTTGGCAGATATAACAGCTGAACACACATGTGGCATTCTTTCTACTATAGAAATCAAATATTCTTCAGAAAGTTCTTCCCATGTCTGTTGCAGAAGTTCCCATAAATGTGTGGCACTTGTGGGTTGCTTTGCTTTCACTCTTCTGTCCATTTCATCCCAACCCACTTCCTTTTGATGCTGAAGGAAACTGTACTCACTGACACTTTGACTTTCTTTGCAGTTTCTCTGTAGGAAAGACCTACATTTTTCAGGGTTATGATGGTCTGTCTCTCTTCCACTGTTAATTACCTTTTTCTTGCCATTTCTGTAGCAACACACTACTTTCTGCAGTACAATACTGTTCAACTGATGCTCACGAGGGTATGGTACCACATTGTGTTCAAACACTGCTTTTATGCTGACAGAGGGGCTTGTTAGTAATCAAGCAAACTTGGAACACCTGTAGGAATTAGCAGCAGCAGCAGCTTTTTAAGGCTTGGTCACCCTCTGTTGCTGCAGGACAGCTATCAATTGTTAACCCATTTTGTGTTGTTGTTCTGAAATGTACTCTGTTTTTCAGTTTTGGGTAACCTTACTTTTTATTTTACCCTCTGGTAGTTCACCACTTACCGTTGTATCATTTCAAGCTACTGATTGGACTTGAGTGACTTGAATTGCAATAAATAACTGGAAAAATTGGGGTGTTCTAAAACTCTTGACCGGTAGTGTATCTAAAATGGCTAAACCCCAGCGTACTAGATGAACCATGGCGCGATGTAGAAGAAGCACTTTGCGATGACCTTGTCATCTCTCACTTGCCATTTATTAGCTCAACTGTGAGACGACATAAATGCTTTAAAAACATTAATATAAACTCCACTCTTACAGCTTGGTGGGAGTTCCTAAAATAAACCAACTCTTCAGTCATTCCGTGTAAACTTACACCCATCTGGAACAACCCTGGTTTTGGATCTCCTGTCTGTATTCACTCGCCCAGTTGTTGTGGTTGTTCTCTTCTGTTGTTTTATTGTTTATCTCTTCCTCTCTATCTCCTTCTCTCTCTACGCTCTTCCCCTCCGTCACTATCCCTCTTCTGTTTTCACCCTAGTCCGTTCAGGCAATAACCTTTAACCTTGGCAATGTACAAAAAAAAAAAATTACAAAACACTAATAAAAAATAACATTCAAAACTCAAGGGGAGTCCTATACACAAACGGCTCCTCTTGGCAAAGTAAATGTGTTCTGCAAAATTAGGCAGCCGGTCCACAATTCTGTTTTCGTGAGGCTGAACAGGACAAGTTAAAAAAGAAAAAAAGATGATATATCATGACAGATAAAATCCTCATTCGTGCAGCATCATAGTTTGGTTAACAGGTGTGTGTAAAGAGGTGAACTCCACCTTTAATTCTTCTTGTAGTTCAGAGTCTCAACAAGCAGGAGGCTCTTGGAAACGTTTTTCCAGTTTGTGAGGTTATCAATACAGTTCAAAGCTGAAAATGAAGATCCTGAGCTTTGTCCTCTCAGATTTGCTTCTCCATCAAGAAGATGATCCAATATGTCCTAATGTTTGTTGACTGTGTCCTGCAGATGTTGGGCTCCTAAGGGTGAAGAAAGAGGGGCTTCCGCCTGAGCAGCAGGAGAGGAGCCCCCATCCAGACCAGGAGGAGAATGAGGCCCCGCCCATTAAAGAGGAACAGGAGGAGAACGAGGCCCCGCCCATGAAAGAGGAACAGGAGGAGAAGGAGGCCTCGCCCATTAAAGAGGAACAGGAGGAGCTGTGGATCAGTCAGGGGTTGATTCCTCCAGTTGATGAGGAATTTGAAAACAGTGAAGAAGAACCTCAGTCCTCACTGCAACAGCAGGAACAAAGTGACCACATGGAAACAGAAGCTGCTGGAGAGGACTGTGAAAGACCAGAACCAGCAACCAGCTCAGGAAGATCCACCAGACACATGTCTGTTTCTAACAAACAAAAAACATTCACCTGTTCAGAATGTGGGAGGGTATTTAACCATAGAGAGAGTTTTAACAGACACATGATTTTTCACGGCAAACAAAAGCCATTCAACTGTTCAGATTGTGGGAAAGGATTTACCAAAAAAAGGAGTTTGACCACACACATGATTATTCACGCCAAACAAAAAACATTCAAGTGTTCAGAATGTAGGAGGGTATTTACCCAAAAAGGGGATTTGACCTCACACATGATTATTCACGCCAAACAAAAAACATTCACCTGTTCAGAATGTGGGAGGGTATTTACCCATAAAGGGAGTTTTAACAGACACATGATTATTCACAACGAACAGAAACCATTCACCTGTTCAGATTGTGGGAAAGGATTTACCCAAAAAGGGAGTTTTACCACACACATGCTTGTTCACACCAAACAAAAAACATTAACCTGTTCAGAATGTGGGAAAGGATTTACCCGAAAAGGGGATTTGACCAGACACATGTTTATTCACAACGAACAAAAACCATTCAACTGTTCATATTGTGGGAAAGGATTTACCCGAAAATGGTTTTTGACCACACACATGATTGTTCACACCAACGAAAAACCATTCATCTGTTTAGAATGTGGGAGAGGATTTACCCAAAAAGGGGATTTGAAAAGACACAAGCTTATTCACACCGAACA
>RPOG01004211.1:19768-39089 GCA_008086565.1 Thalassoma bifasciatum
ACAAACAAAAAACATTCACCTGTTCAGAATGTGGGAGGGTATTTAACCATAGAGGGACTTTCACCAGACACATGATTATTCACACCAAACGAAAGCCATTCAAGTGTTCAGAATGTAGGAGGGTATTTACCCGAAAAGAGGATTTGACCTCACACATGATTGTTCACACCAAACGAAAGCCATTCAAGTGTTCAGAATGTGGGAAAGGATTTACCCAAAAAGGGACTTTGACCACACACATGTTTATTCACACCGAACAAAAACCATTCACCTGTTCAGAATGTGGGAAAGGATTTACCCAAAAAGGGAGTTTTACCACACACATGCTTGTTCACACCAAACAAAAAACATTAACCTGTTCAGAATGTGGGAAAGGATTTACCCGAAAAGGGGATTTGACCAGACACATGTTTATTCACAACGAACAAAAACCATTCAACTGTTCATATTGTGGGAAAGGATTTACCCGAAAATGGTTTTTGACCACACACATGATTGTTCACACCAACGAAAAACCATTCATCTGTTTAGAATGTGGGAGAGGATTTACCCAAAAAGGGGATTTGAAAAGACACAAGCTTATTCACACCGAACAAAAAACATTCATCTGTTCACAATGTGGGAAAGGATTTACCCGAAAAGGGGATTTGACCAGACATTCGTTAATTCACACCAAACAAAAACCATTCACCTGTTCAGAATGTGGAGGAGGATTTCCCCGAAAAGGGGATTTGATCGCACACATGCTTGTTCACACCAAACAAAAACCGTCACCTGTTGAGAATATTGCAGAGGATTTAGCTGAAAACTAAAATTAATCAACATTTTGTTGAACACATTTGTGTATAAAATGTTCTTACAACTGGAGTGTGATGCAATGTGTTTGTATGAATGACAATAAAAAAGGAATATTAATAATTTATAACATTGTTAACTGTATTTATAGATGAGTGTGTAAGGGAATATTACAGGCTGTCCTGGGATCAAAGGTCAAAGGAGGTGAGGCCATTAGTTATGTGAAATGGTTCAGAATGGTCTGTGAATAAAGTTCCCATTAAAGCAGGATGCAAGTTTTGGCTAAATACCAGGTTCTATTGTTATGGATGTTCTGACAGGATTTAGGTGACAAGGCAGGAGTTGGATAACGTATGAAGTCCATCTTTCATGGCAACGAAGAGGAAGAAAACAGACAACAATGATGTTGTTGAAACCCTATAAAAGGTTCAAAGGGCAATGAGAGAGTTTGGGTTTTAAGTGCGTCTGTCTAGGGCTGAAGCATTTTAGAAAAAGATCTAATTGCGATTTTTCTGGCTGATATAGCGATTCCAATTGGATTCACGATTTTCTCTAAATCATGCTTTAGTGAAGTTTTCACAATGTACAGAAACATTTACAAACTTGACAGAAAATTACATCAAACCATTGAAACATCAAGGATGAAAATGAAAACTAAAGGAAAGAATGGTTTCAAACTTTTCAATAAAAGGGCAATATTTTGATATAAAAAGTGAACATTTTGAGAAATAAAGACAAAATTCTGAGACAAAAAGTCAAGAAGTTTAAGAAATCAGTTAAAGATTATGTGAAAGAAGTACAAACTTTCTCATTCAAGGTCAACATTTTAAGATGACACAAGTCTAAGATAAAAAAGTTTACATTTTGTAACAAAGGCGATGTTTGAGATAAAAAGTTGAAATTTTGACACAAAAAGTCAAATTTCTAAGATTTAAGTCGAAATTATTAGAAATAAATACAAAATTTTAAGATAAAAGGCAAAAAACCAACAATTTAAAAATAAGATTTTTCTATTAGTTGTTAAATTTTGACTCTTCTCAAAATCCTGAGTCTGAAACCTATTCCTGCTTTTTCTAAACCGGACTTTTTAAATTGCATTTTTTGTTATAAAAGCTGAAGAACAGAAAGAACCATCTTTGACTCTTAACTTTTAAAAATGATGTATCGCTAAATATCCTTAATTGTGTCAAGTTAAATACAATAAATCAACAACATCCCAAGGAAAAAGGGATTTTTCCCAACAGTCTTACACTCAAGACAGGTGTGTGTAAAAAAACCGACACAACAGATCCTGGGTCAGTCAGGAGCAGGAAAAAACCAGGATGAAACCATTGTTACTTCTTTAATGATGAATAATATGCTTTATTGGTCCTAAAACATGTTCAAAGTTAAAACACAGCAACGAGAGTTCAGTGACTACTCTCAAACAACTACCCTACCTAAAAAAAATCACTTCTGTAACTATAGCAACAGTATGTCACTGCCACATTTGTACTGTAACTACCGAAACTACAGCTGTTTAATAAAAAATAAAATGTACTGAATCATCGAACAAGATGTACTTGAAACGCTGATGAGTCAATTATTTTCATATGTTTTACAAGAAAAGATAGCATTGAAATTTTGATGTATTCAGAGAAAATAAATGTTTAATTCTGTTAAAAAAATCATTTAAATTGATTTTGATTCAAAAACCACATATATTAACTTTTGAAAATACTAACAGGTTAATGTACTTGTTTTTATTCTCGAGTGATTTTGTGTTTTGGTAATGACAAATTCTTGGAGAAAAAAAAACATTTTGGTAAATTTTGACAATATAATGCAAATATCAACTGTCCCTTTAATAAATACGTGCCCCTAAGACCTGGTGCAACATGATTATGGTAAAAGTTTATCCCAAATAAGATATAAATTTCACAAAAGTTCCAACCCTGAATTTGGCCTACTTCTGTACAGTAGTGTCACTTCTACGAAATGACCAGCAGGTGGCAGCAAATACTCAGGAACAACAAGCAGAAAAATTTAATTGAAAAATTAAAACATCACAGCCTTGAGAAAAGTCATTTGGGGCAACTGTAATTTCATCGCAAAATTAATATGTTTCTTTAACATTAATAGTTCAACAAGTATCAGGAAATAAATTAAAAGTTTAAGAAGTTATGTTAAACATGTAGGAGTAAATATAAATTGTGTCCAATAGGTGGCACTATTCCTATAATCAAACTGAATGTTAATATGAGACAGAATGCACCTGATCATTTTTGTTAAATCTGGAACAGATAGGACAAGAAATGGGAAATGTACTACCTTTCATTTTCAGAGAGTGGAGTGAATAGATGTGTTTAGAGGTAAATATTGAACATCTATGTGAAATTTGAAGCTGATTCCACAGGAGAATGAGAAAAAAGTCAAATGCAACGACTCTCTGTTTATCTAAAATGTGAGGGAAATGTGTTTTCTCTCTTCTTCTGTTGATGAACATCACGCATATAACTTCACACCCATGTTAGAACTATAAGAGAGTATAAAAACCCCTCTTAAAGTGTGCTGTCACCCTGGTGTCACATACTTGTAAAACAGCTAAAGAGAAAAGAGGTGATGCAGGCAGTCTTGGTAGGGTGTCAGACCAGCAGCCACTGCAATAAGAACAATATCCTCTGTGTATATATATTTTTTAATATGATTCAGAAAATGTCATGTTTTCTTACCTTTTTAAAAGCAGCAGACTGTAGATGTATGACTGAAGGTTTACATTTCTGATCTCATTTCTGTCTAATGTGACAGAAAACCAAAGACAGAGCCTCTGTGCAGCAGCTCCAAACATGGTAGAAGTTTTAAAATCAAAGCTTAATTCAATCAATCAATCAAAACTTAATTTGTAATGCACTTTTCATTCAGTAAAATGTAGCACAAAGTACTTTATATCCAATTTAAAACATTCCCACAAAGGCCCTTTACCCAACCACCCCCACCCCACTCAGTCACACAGTCGCAGTCGTCCCCCCCAGAAAGCAGAATCGAGAATAGGGCGGACTCTGGTGATATTCTTTAAATGGTGAAAACCTGTTTTAATTGTGTTCTTAAAGTGTGGAATAAAAGTCAGCTCAGAGTCAGAAACAACCACCAGGTTCTTAACTCTTGGTGATGGATTAAAAGAGAGTGCTTTGTAATTTAGGTCAAAGTTTCTCTCTCTGGGCCTCAGGACCAATGACTAAAACCTCAGTTATGTCCTGGTTAAGCTGGAGAAAGTTCTCTACCATCCAGGCTTTGATGTCAATAATATAGTTTAAAAAACATTCAATTCTGTGCATTTCATCCATCATTCATGATTTTTTGAATGATATTTCTTTTTGCAGGAGCCAGGTGACATAGAGTCCTAAAGCACATTCATACAGAGAGACAGTAGGCCATCTGCGCCTCAACCTCTTTGCTTTTTATGGCGACTTTTAATACATGCAACTTTGTGTTTGTTGGGATGATGCTGTGTGTATTTTTATGGGAAATATGAGATATATTTGTAACTGGGTATTTGTGTATTCTGAGTATAAAAACAGTATTATGAAACTATTTTACAGCACTTATGTATGTACTGTCTGTTGTCAGTGTAACACTGAACAAAAAAAGACCTAAGTCATTTTGGTGATGAGAGCAGAAGTGTTCTTCATTCATCATAGTGTTTTACTCTGAGCACATCAGTGTTCAGCTGCTTCTTATAAATGTCTGTTCATATGGTTCTTTGTGTGTGTCAGTTGAAAACCAAATACCAGTTTGAGAAGAAGTGACATTTTTTGAATGTAAAGTTTCATT
This sequence comes from Thalassoma bifasciatum, assembly GCA_008086565.1. NCBI lineage: Eukaryota > Metazoa > Chordata > Actinopteri > Labriformes > Labridae > Thalassoma > Thalassoma bifasciatum. The sequence goes on from RPOG01004211.1 coordinate 24,374, forward strand.
TTGCAAAAGAATTGAGGGGTTTTGCCTGTTGTGTGTTTATATGATTTGTGTGTAGAGTTCTGAGAGTATGAGGCATTATTCCAGAAAATGTGTGAACACTCGAGAAAAACTGTTATAAACTCAATTTTACCTTCTGTTTCCAGCCTGTTTTATTTCACAATGTATTTTTTCTTAAAAAAATGAAAAAAAACCACATTATTAAAACCCACTTTCTTCATGTATATTCACATTCATACAAAAGTTTCCCGCCTTTCTCATTTCTGGTAAATTCTTGGACTTAGTTCTGGTCTGGACTAAACCTGTGCTTCTTCTCTGCAGTGAATCAACTATTGAGCTCAGGAACTGACTTTATGTGACTTATTTGACTTTGTACAGTGTTTGTTTTCCTGAACGTTGCTATTGTACTGAAGCAAAACAGGTGAGAGTTGATTACATCATGTACGTTAACAGACGCACCTTAACTATCAAATGATACAGAAACTTATGTGTGACATGCGATGACAACTATATGACCTCCTCACAGGTTAAAGAGCAGGAGGAGGAACAACAATGTTGTCTTAGCAACTGAAACCTCGCAAGAGATCATTTCTCTTATTGTGGAGCATAAAAAGTACACTGCTCAAAAAAATAAAGGGAAAACTCAAACAACACATCTTAAATCTCAATTTTAAAAATACTGCCTTTAAAAATCTTTATCTGATGTATAGTAGAATGCGTTGAAAACAAAAAAAACAAAAGTGATTAATGTAAACCAAAGTTATTTTCCCATGGGGTTCTGGATTCAGAACCATACTCAAAATAAAAGTGAAAAATCACATTACAGGCTGATCAAATGTCAGGGTGACAGTCAGGAACCTCTGGATGCCACATGGAGGGCTGTGTGGTCATCCAAAGAAATGCCTCCTCACACCATTACTGACCCACAGCCAAACCAGTCATGCTGGAGGATGTTGCAGGCAGAATAATGTTCTCCACGGCGTCTCCAGACTCTGTCACGTCTGTTACATGAGCTCAATGTGAACCTGCTCTCATCTGTGAGGAGCACAGGGCACCAATGGCCAATCTGCCAATATTGGGGCGCTCCAGCAAATGCCAACCGCCCCGCACGGTGTTGAGCTGTCCACTTGTGGATGTGGGTCATTTGCACGGCTCTGGCAGTGCTCCTCCTGCTCCTTCTTGCACAGAGGAGGAGGTCGTGGTCCTGCTGCTGGCTTGTTGCCCTCCTACGACCCCCTCCATGTCTCCTGGTATCTCCTCTATGCTCTGACACTGAGCTCAGGTACACATCCACCGGTAACCGTGATCCTTTCCAGGACCTCGCTGTTGGTCAACAATGGAATCTACTCCGGCGTCCTGATCGTACCTCGGCCGGTAAAGCGACCTGGCTCTCAGTAATAATGCTTCCTTGCAGTGCCAAGCTTTTTAGAATGTCTTTGTAGCTCATCCCCAGCCTAAAATAAACTTCAATCATACGATCCCTGTCAACCATGTACCTCTTGCCCCTCTACTGCATCTACTTTAGACCATAGAGAAAGAGCGCTTAATTTGGTTACCCAGCTGTCCAGGAATAATATTATAATTATTCATAAGTATTTCATGAAGACATCATACTTACTTTGTGGCCACTATTTTTTTTTTTTTTTTTTTTTAACCATGTCATGTCTGGGGGTGCGTATTTGACTGAAGCAACAATGATAACAATCAGTCTGAAGGAGCAAAAAGTATAAAACAGCATCTTAAATCAGTATAATTTCTTTTGTGCTGCTGCAGTAATAAATGGCGTAATAATAAATGTCTTTAAATTGCTCAGTATTACATGTGCAGTTCTTCCAGTCAGACACTGGATGGCAGTGTTTGTAAATACTTCACACAGCTCATGTTTCCCTGTGGGGCTTTTTGCTGAATAGTACAGAGTTTGTAATAGTGACAGTCCCTAAAAGGTTCAGTCAGTGCAGAGGATGAACTGTTTCAGCAGCTGTTTGTGTTTGTGATGTTTGTGTAGAGAGAAGGAGACTCTCACTCCAACACAGAGCACAGACGCACTGAGGAACCAGAAGAACACAACCTAAACCCAGGATAGAGAGGTTCAGTGAAGGTGGTTCTGAGGGTGTGGAGGTGGATCAGTGTGTCAGAAGAGACTCTGTAGAAGGACAAGATGCCAGCAGGACAGTCCACATACACTGCTACTCTGCCAGAGGCAAAGGACGAGGAGAGAGGGAGGGCTGTTCTACTCTTATTGTGAATGACAAAGAAACCATCATCAGAGCAGATCAGACTCCAGGACTGATCATTTGATCCAAAAAGACAGTCATCACTGCCTCCTTTCCTCCTGATTCCTCTGTAACTCACTGATATATAAACCTCTCTACTCCACTCCACCTCCCAGTAGCAGCGACCAGTCAGACCATCTCTACACAGCAGCTGAACCCAGTGATCAAATCTGTCTGGGTGATCAGGATATGAGTGAACCACTCTTTCACGTGTCACCTTCCTGTTGTTTTCAGACAGTCTGAGCTTTCCGTGAGCTGTGTTTGAGTCCAGAGTGAGTTCAGAGAAATCTGATGAAGAGAAATAGACAAAATAGCAATTTATCATCAGACACACTTTAAGGTTCTGTTCTTTGTTACACAAGTTGATTCCACACTTACACTTCTTCAGACCAGGTTTTAACCACTGCTGTCCACCATGGTCCACCCTGGAGGAAGAAACACAGTCAGAATGATTTTCTGTCCAACATGAGTCCTAACTGCTGCTCAACATGAAGCAGTTAGGACTCAAGACAAGAAAATTATGGCCAGGCTGTCATCTAATTTCTTTTTCAGCTTTCATAAAATCAAATTTTTGTCTGCAAATGTTTGAATGACAAGATAATGGGTAAAACTAAGAGTTACGATAAACATATCAGTAACTAGTTTGTGTTTACCACAGGTTTGAACTTCCCACTCAAGTCGTGTCCATCCATTTGTGCAGAATGAAAGTGAGAGGTGTGCTTGTTTTATCCCTCCTAAACACTACCTAAATACTGTTCCTTCTCACCCTCCTTTGAGGGGAATGAATTATCCGATGGTAAGACTTCCTTTCAGCTTCTAATCAGATTCCATTAGGGGCCATGGCCTAAGCGCCCCCCTCCCCACAAGCCATAGAAGCCATGGATTGTTTAAACGGCACAATGTAAAATAGTAATGCTGGATGAACTCAAAATAAAATATAATTAAAAAAGCAGTTAGGAATTTAGATCAAGAAAATGGAACATATTATGTTTTGTTTGAGATATTAGATGATTTTCTTTTCCACTTTCAGTATGAAAGTTCTTGTTATGTCATACCTCAGTGTGTCCACTCTGCAGAGTGAATCCTTCAGCAGTTTGACTCCTGAGTCTCCTAGATGGTTGTAGCTCAGGTCCAGCTCTCTCAGGTGGGAGGGGTTGAAGCTCAGAGCTGAGGCCAGAGAAGCACATCCTCTTTCTGTGATCAGACATCCTGACAGACTGGAGGGAGAAAAAAAAAACACTTAGCAAGAGTCTGCTGATAACCATTAATATTTCATAAATATCACTTTCCAGCAGAATCACCATAAAACCCAACCTGAGAGTTTCCAGTTTGCAGTTTGGACTCTTAATTCCAACACAGAGCTCCTCCACTCCTGAATCCTGCAGGTTGTTGTGACTCAGGTCCAGCTCCCTCAGCCTGGAGGACTTTGAGTTGAGGACTGAGGACAGAGCTTCACAGCTTCTCTCTGTCAGGCCACATCCACTCAGCCTGGAGAAAAAAATGAAAAGAGACCAAACAAATGCTTCCATAGCTGTGAGCAGAGTGAAATCTGTTTCAAACATTTCATTTATTCGATCACTTACACAGCTTTGTTTGCAGCTTTGATCACAGGCAGCAGCCTCAGAAGAGCCTCCTCTGAAGCAGAGTATTTCCTCAGGTCAAACAGCTCCAGATCTTTGTCTGATGACAGTAAGATGAAGCCCAGAGCTGACCACTGAGCAGGAGACAGTTTCTCTGTGGACAGACGTCCTGATCTCAGAGTCTCTTGGATCTGCTCCTCTAGAGAACGATCATTGAGTTCATTCAGACAGTGGAACAGGTTGATGCTTTTCTCTGCAGACACATCATCCTCACGGATCTTCTTCTTTATGTACTCAACTGTTTCCTGATTAATCTGTGAGCTACATTCTGTCTGAGTTAGCAGCCCATTCAGGAGACTCTGATTGGTCTGCAGAGAGAGACCCAGGAGGAAGCGCAGGAACAAGTCCAGGTGTCCATTTGGACTCTGTAAGGCCTGGTCTACAGCATTCTGATAGAGACTTGTTGGTTGAGGTTTGGGTCTCCAGAGTATTCTAATTACTTCCTCCATCAGTCTGTCACCCAACGATTTACGCCCCAGGAATGTTGTTCGTTCTTCCATCAGGTTGATTCCAGACTTGGTGAAGGTCAGATGGACATGAAGAGCACCCAGAAACTCCTGAACGCTCAGATGGATGAAGCAGAAGACCTTGTCCTGGTACAGTCCTCTCTCCTCTCTAAAGATCTGTGTGAACACTCCTGAGTAAACTGAGGCTGCTCTGATGTTGATGCCACACTCTGTCAGGTCTGATTCATAGAAGATCAGGTTTCCTTTCTGCAGCTGCTCAAAAGCCAGTTTTCCCAGAGACTCAATCATCTTCCTGCTCTTTTCATCCCAGAGAGGATCAGTCTCAGCTCCTCCTTCATACTTGATGCTCTTCAGTTGGGACTGAACCAGCAGGAAGTGGATGTACATCTGAGTCAGGGTCCTGGGCAGCTGCCCCCCCTCTCTGCTCTTCAGCACATTCTCCAGAACTGTAGCAGTGATCCAGCAGAAGACCGGGATGTGGCACATGATGTGGAGGCTTCTGGAGCTCTTGATGTGGGAGATGATTGTTGTGGCCTGCTCCTCATCTCTGAACCTCTTCCTGAAGTACTCGTCCTTCTGAGGGTCACTGAACCCTCTGACCTCTGTCACCATGTCAACACACTCAGGAGGGATCTGATTGGCTGCTGCAGGTCGTGTGGTTATCCAGAGGAGAGCAGAGGGAAGCAGGTTCCCCCTGATGAGGTTTGTCAGCAGCACATCCACTGAGGTGGACTCTGTAGCATCAGTCAGGATCTGATTGTTGTGGAAGTCCAGAGGAAGTCGACACTCATCCAGACCGTCAAAGATGAAGAGGAGCTGGAACTCTTCAAAGCTGCAGAGTCCTGCTGCTTTGCTTTGAGGAAAGAAGTGATGAACAAGTCCCACCAAGCTGAACTTTCTCTCTTTCAGCACATTCAGCTCTCTGAAAGTGAATGGATATGTGAAGTAGATGTTCTGGTTGCTTTTGTCTTCAGCCCAGTCCAGAGTGAACTTCTGTGTTAAGACGGTTTTCCCGATGCCAGCCACTCCCTTTGTCAGCACTCTTCTGATTGGTCCAGCTCTCTCAGGTAAAGGTTTAAAGATGTCTTCTTGTCTGATGCTTGTTTCTGCTCTGTATGGTGTCCTGGATGCTGCTTCAATCTGTCTGACCTCATGTTCCTCATTGACCCCTCCAGCCCCTCCCTCTGTGATGTAGAGCTCTGTGTAGATCTGCTTCAGAAGGGTTGGGGTTCCTGCTTTAGCGATCCCCTCAAACACACACTGGAACTTCTGCTTCAGCTCAGACTTCACTTTACGTCTGCACTCTGCAGCACTGGTTCCTAAATGAAGAAAAAGAAATGCAATGAATGAAGCTACAATCAGTCTGATGAGTTTCATCTTTCAGACATGAGGATGGATTTGATTTGGCTCCTTTCTGAAATCTCTTCAGCTCATAAGTTGTGAGCCGTTTCTCACAGCTCATAGTTGTTATACAAACGTGTATCACATTAAGAGCCGAGATTGAAATGTAAAATTTTCCCATGTTTCCATTTCCTCTTTCCATCATATCAAATACAAACCCCAGTTCCAATGAAGCTGGGACGTTGTGTAAAATGTAAATAAAAACAGAATACTCTTCTCTTCATCATATATTCAATTGAATACACCACAAAGACAAGATTTTAATGTTCAAACTGATAAAGTTGATTGTTTTTGTGCAAATATTTGCCCATTTTGAAAAGAATGCATGCATCACGTTTCAAAAATCTGGGACGGGGGCAACAAAAGACGGGAAAAGGTGATGAAAGCTCTAAGAACAGCTGTTTGGTTCATTCCACAGGTGAACAGGTTGATTTAAACAGGTGAGTGTCATGATCGGGTATAAAAGGGGCATCCCCAAAAGGCTCAGTCCTTCACAAGCAAGAAGGGGAGAGGATCACCTCTTTGTCAACACCTGCGTGGGAAAGATAGTCCAACAGTTTCATCATCTGCAGTCCGTAATACAATCAGAAGATTCAGACAACCTGCAGAACTTTCTTCACTTTAAGAAACTGCCATCAATGAACAGACAATTTTCAGGAGTAATCCACTGTCTTTATGAAATATGGTTTTGTATTGTAGTCAGCAATGCATTGTGGTCTGGTAAAATGGAAGAACACCCATAATGGTATCCTAATGTTTTAAATCACACTAAAATACTGTAATTGTAACCAATGTAACTATGGGTTGAGGGCAAACCGTGGACATGAGGCAGTGCTGTACATGGATGCATCACACGGGTGACAGCCGCTGTCTACGCCCCATGGCCATCTACGCCCCATGGCCATCTACGCCCCATGGCCATCTACGCTCTGTGGCATTGACCTGCTGTGTTCACTCTGTGGCGTCCACCAGCTGTATTCTGTGGTGTAGACAAGTTGTTTGTGCCCCATGGTGTAAACTAGCAGTATCTCCCCACAACTTCAGTCATGTACAGAACTCCAATGTTCTGCTTATAAAATATATTCAGAGGATTTTTCAATAAGAGTTCTACTGAAAAAGATACCATTTTTTAATGATACCCTTGGTATTCTGTATTTGCCGTTGACAACTGGTCCAAACCATAGACTGTATAATCAGTGGACATAATGACGTTCAGCTCTAACTGGAGCCTCCAGCAGATGCCCCGCCCCCTTGTGTCTGGCTGCAGTGTAGGTCATAAACCCCGCCTCCCCGTGCATTCCGGATATGAGTCAGGAAAATATAAAAAAAATCAATACACCTCATAGAAATGCTTCTCACATCCTTACACTGTGGTGGCATGACAATGAAATTTGACTGCATTGTGCTCAAGTCTTTTTCTGTACAGAGGAGTTGTTGTTTTTTTTTGTTGTTGTTGTTGTTATTGGACGTTAAAAACTGAGTTTTAAGTTTTATTTTACGATGGTTGACAGCTGCCGTTTGGGTTTAGTTTTAATGAGGATATAAGAAACTTTGGGAAAGAGAGCCAAAAAGAGACTTCACCTTGAAACCTCGAAAGAAAGAAAAGTAAATAATTTTGTTTCTTTTTCTTTACTTGGTACCACTGGAAATTCTCTGCTGTGCAGACTCTGGCTGCAAAATGGTGGCTGAATCCGGCAGGTTTTATTTTGGCTTCAAAATTGTACAAAGGTGACAGGCATTTAATATCTTGTCTTTGTGGTGTATTCAATTAAATAGACTGTAATAAATTGTTGTGTGAAATAAACAGTAATCAGCAGGCAGCAGGATTGCCATTATATGACTGTAAAATAAACATTTTCTTTACTGTAACATAAATTTACAGTATTTTACTGTTCATCACCTTGTGACCTAGTGAGGAGAGCATGCAGTGGACATGAAAGCCTGCTGTTAATGGGTGCATCACGTTGGTCACATAGGCTGTCTTTGCCTCATGTCCCCTGTTTGCCCTCCTAACTCATGGTTAAATCAGTTACAAATACAGTATTTCACTGTGATTTAAAACATTAGGATAAAGTTGTGGGTCTTTGTGTTCTCACTTCAAATTTACCAGACCACAATGCATCGTTTACTACAGTATAAAACCGTATTTCATAAAAACAGTAGATTACTGCTGAAAATTGGCTGTAAATTAACAGCAATTTCTTACAGTGTAGGTTGAATGGGATTTGCAAATCACTGTATTCTGTTTTTATTTGCATTTTACACAACATCCCAAGTTCATTGGAATTGGGGTTTGTATGTTCAAATCTGGGCTGCACGGTGGCGCAGCGGATAGCGCTTCAGCCTCACAGCAAGGAAGTTGCCGGCTCGATTCCCCATTCGGGCAAGGTAGGCCTTTCTGTGTGGAGTTTGCATGTTGCCTCCGGACAAGCCCAAAAATATTGCCTGTAGGGGTGAGTGTGTGCGTGAATGGTTGTTTGTCTATATGTCAGCGACATATTGACCGGCGACCAATCCACGGTGTACCCCGCCTCTCGCCCAATGACAGCTGGGATAGGCTCCAGCCACCCGCGACCCTGAATAGCAGGATAGATGGTTAAGAAAATGGATGGATGGATGTTCAAATCCTCTTACTGCTCTGCAGACAGTCAGCCAGCTCCTCCTGCTTCATTCTCCTCAGGAAGTTCACAGTGATCTTCACAAACGCCTCTCTGCTTCTCCTCTTCTCCTCATCCTCATCCTCCCTCAGACTCTCTGAGCATTCTGGGTAATCTGGACTCAGAACTCTCTGAATTCTCTTCAGCTCACTCTTTACAAAGCTGATCATGTTCTCTTGGAGCAGCTGGAAAAGAAAAAAAAAGTCCAGTGTAACTTGTAGATGGTAACATCAGATGATGTGTGACAGACAGAAAGCTGCTGGTCTGCAGAGTCCAGCATGGAGACTGGATCACAAAGCTGCTTCAGCTCTTAGAGAGATGATGTTGGTGATGAGGAAACTCTTCAGAAAGCTCCAAACACAATGAGTGTGTACTCTGATGCTCAGGAGGAGCTGTGTTTGTACATTTACTCACCATCAATAAGGAGTCATCCAGCTGTGTGTGATGCTGCTGGGCAGACTGACCAATGGGAGCCTCTGATCTCTGCTGCTCAACTCTGGGGAACAAAAAGTCAGAAGATCAGGTAGTGTGTACACATCTGCTGGATCCTCCTACAAACAAAGGACACCATGAATATACATGCTGAGTCCAGTCCTGTTTCCTGCTGCTGGATCCTGATAAAAACACAAAGACTGAAACATGTTCACCTTCACAGAGAAAACACCAATCACAGTTTGGATTGAATGTCTCAAACACAACGGAAGTTGTGTGTGAAGTTTAATGTGGAAGTCTCACCTTTCATCCGCACTAATCTCTCCGGACTTATAATCCACAGCTTTGATCATGGACTGATCACTCTTTAAAGACACACAGCTGGGTCCAGGTCCACAGGAGTTCAGCCTGTCATGTTTGACACTAACACAATCACAAACACTGATGAATAAACATGAACACTGAAAGTCTTCCATCTTTGAATGCAGCTGAAATTTTAGAAAAGCTTTTCTAGAGTTTGAATTAAGATAAAAAACGGAGTGACATGTCTTTACTTTGGATAATCAGACTGATGACTTCCAGCTTTTACATCCACAGCTTTGATCATGGACTGATCACTCTTTAAAGACACACAGCTGGGTCCAGGTCCACGGGAGTCCAGCCTCCCATGTTTGACACTGACACAATCACAAACACTGATGAATAAACATGAACACTGAAAGTCTTCCATCTTTGAATGCAGCTGAAATTTTAAAAAAGCTTTTCTACACTGCGACCCAAATTATTATGCAAGTTAGATTTTTAATTACCTTTCAGAAACTAAAGCGGCTAGCCCACCGTTTCGTTCAATATACATTGTAAAATTGGTTTTACAAATGTATCCATAAAAATATGTCACTTAAAATTGTATCAGATAGAAAATATAACCACATTACAAATTCCAGGCGAACCAAATTATTATGCAAATCTTTTTTTTTTTTTCCTTTTTTTTTTTTTATTTTGCAAATCTTTATTTCAAACTGAAACATCCTGCATATAAACAAATTAACTTAATATTGTTAGTGAGACTATCCTGGGCACAAATTGTCAAATAATAAGCCTATCTGGATGTATCTTCACTTTGAGATGTAGCCACCTTTCTTCTGCATCAGAGTAAGGAGCCTGCTCTCCATTGAAGAGGTCAAGTTCTCAATTTCAGTAGGTGTAATGGTTTTTGCACCCTTCACAATAGCTTCCCACAGCTTATCCTTTGATGAGAACTGTTTTCCATTTTCAATAACCTTTCGTTTCACGATTGACCACAGATTTTCTATGCAGTTCAAATCGGGTGAGGATGCTGGCCAGTCCATTACCTTGTCCCCTAGGTAGCCCCTTGATACCAGCCATTCAGCCGTAAACTTTGGAGCATGGCTAGGAGCATTATCATGCATGAACATCATTTTCTTGCGCTGAGCAGCTGTTTTTGTCTTCAGCCACAGAAGGAAGTTTTCTCCTAGAAATTTGCAGTAATTAGCAGAATCCATTTTAACCCCCTCTGCAACTCTGAAAGGTCCAATGAGTTCGTTTTTTATGACACCTGCCCATATCATCACACCTCCACCACCTTGCTGACGCCTCAACCTGGGTGGAGCGTCAGTACCTTTGGCTATCCAACCTCTTGCCCAACCATCCGGACCATCAAGGGTGGCACGCATCTAATCAGTCCAGATAACTTGTCGAAAGTCCACCTTCATGTACTTCTTACACCACGCAAGTCTTTTATCCTTGTGCTTTTGATTTAGTGGAGGCCTTGTTTTCGCTTTTCTGACCTTACCAAGCGTTTTCAGGACACGATTCCGTGACGTCTTTGGGGTGTGACCTAGACCAACAGCAGAAAAGATGCTTGCACTGAAACTCAAAGGCTGTTTGATCATTTCTCTCTTCAAAGCTGATAAATCTCGAACTGTTAACTTCCTGTTTGGGGCCTCTACATGTTCGAGATTCTTGTTTTTTCACCATGAGAAACAAAGGCCTTGATTGTTCTATGGTCAAGGCCCAATAATCTTGAAATTTCAATTGTTGTCCGCCTCTATCCAAAAAATTTCACAATGGAAGCCTTCCCCTTACTACTGAGATCCTTGTTCTTTCCCATTTTTACTGGTAATGGTCACTGAAGACAGAATACTCACCTTTTTATGTGTTTGCATAATAATTTGGTTCACAGCATTTTAATTTTAACTGATTATTGCTCAAATTGTAAATGCTTCATATATTTTATGATTTTGGATAATCAAATGTCCAAACAGGTTTGCGTTAGTATCATTTTTTCATCTGTGAAGTATGTTTGGAGAAAGATATATGAAAAATACTGACTTGCATAATAATTTTGGTCGCAGTGTAGAGTTTGAATTAAGATAAAAAATGGAGCGACAGGTCTTTACTTTGGATAATCAGACTGATGACTTCCAGCTTTTACATCCACAGCTTTGATCATGGACTGATCACTCTTTAAAGACACACAGCTGGGTCCAGGTCCAGAAGAGTCTGGTCCATGTCGCTGCTCTGGGCTTTCTCACACACACACACACACACACACACACACACACACACACACACACACACACACACAGCAGTCAGTGTACATTATGATAATGCAGTGATGAAGGAGCTGAGTCATGGACAGTTAAAGAGCCTCATCTTACCTCTGAGCTTTGGTTGAACCCTCATGGTCCCCACACAGAGAGCTTTTAGAGGGAGAGGCTCCCTCCTCTCTGTCTTCATGCTGATTCATCGCAGAGGCTCCAACCTACACATATACACACACACACACACACACACACACACACACACACACACACACACACACACACAAACACACACAAAAAATGTCCATTGATACAAGATTTAAACCATAGGTCACACTCCTCTCTGATGTACTGTCGTTCCAGATTCTACCACCAGATGGAGACATATCCCCTTAACTTAATTGAACAGCTTTTTTAAGGCCACTGCACAAGTTTTCAGTGCAGTACATTCTGCTTCCACTTTGACATTACCAAAATGTTCATTTGATTCCCAAACATTAACAAACCTGCAAACACAACTAACAGTATTTACAGGACAAAGTTTGTAAAGACTAGACAATGATCCCACTTACAAAACATAAATATCATTCACAATCTGGTTAAATCCCCCGGTCAGAGACAAAATAACATAATGGCGTTAACACTACATAGGTGAACACTTTTATCCAAACTCGTCCTCCTGCTGAGTGGCTTAGAGCCTCAGTGTTCTCCTTCTCTGCTTTGTGTAGAAAACTGAACTTGAAATCCAGATTGTTAAGTTTAGTGACTGCTCTCAACCCAAACTGCAATGCAGATCTTTTTTTTTTTTTGTTGCTTAATTACTATTGTGTATTTCCTTTATGAGCCAACATACAATGGCCCTGATCTACTGATATCTGAATGGAGTGTGAGCTCTCTAAAATATATAATATCTCTAAATGTTTGTGTGTTGTTTTTTTATTTGACCACAGCCGTCTGTGTGTAACACTGTGCCAGTTTGCACCTGCCCTTCACATGTGCTAAATAGAGACGCTAAAATACCATCCACAAACAGTTTCAGGTTTGATAAATCACTTTGGGGGTGTTAAGTGATCACATTTGCATGTCCTCCTCCCAGTAGTTGGTGCATTCTGATGATCTGCATATTCTTCATATTCATGAAGGCAGACATGCTAAATGGATAGCATGTGCTATTTCGCTCATATGAGAGATGCAATCCAAAATAACTGGTTGGTAGATCAGGTTTACTCACACTATCGAATTTGCAGGTTTTTGTAAATGCAAACCCTCAGTAGATCACACCCTCAGTACATACTGTTTCAGGATCTTCAGGTGTCTGCTTTTCTTTTTTTTTCAAATCCCAGCATTACAGCTTCGTTTGTGAACCCATCATCTCATGGGTATCAAATTTTTAATTCTGCCTCCTCTGCTTGTCAGTTGTCTTGTAGCTCACACCACCCTCCTCTTCCTCCTCCTCCCCATGTAACTCCAGTCTTTATCACTTCTGTTCACAGCTTTACAGCAGACCTCTTATCAAAACCCCGCCCTATGCAAGATTCTTTACCACCTCCAGTGTCCAGACTCCATCAGGGGATTTTGAAAATTCATCACGTCATTGTTCCCCCATACATTCACGTTCCATTCATGATGGGGTCTTAACTTCTAAACTGTTAAATACTTTTTTTCTATGACATCCCTTCATAAATCTGACTAGTGTATGACTTTCTTCTGAATGAAATGGAATATGAAGAAAAAAATAACTTTTTGTGCTTCTTGATATAACTAAGATGTACCTCTCTATGTAGAATCACTCAAAACCATTAACATGCTAACATTTTTAACAATAGTAGTTTTACCATTCATTTCATACTAAAAGTTAAAGGAATAACAGTGGGATTAATGGCTATTTTGTGGTAATATGAAGACAAGGTATAGTAATTCTAAAGCACTGCAGAGGGTAAAATTAAAATTAAAATTTTTGAGGCATCATTTATATTTTGCATGGGAACAATTTATTGTTTACTTTATTTAAGCATACTGTGAGGCATTATTATCAAGATCAATTCCCTCAAGTTTAAAAAAGATAGATAAGGAAAACATGGCTTTGTTGGGATTTTTTTTGGCCATAAAATGTCAAGATTTTGAGATGAAGTCAACATATGAGATAAGTTAATGAAGTAAGTTAATGAAGTGTACCTTTCTATGAAGCCAGGAGAAACTAGCCAGTTAGCTAAACTTGAATTGTGTTTGAAAGATGTCAGGGCTTGGATGAGTAGAAATTTCTTACTGTTGAACTCGGAGAAAACTGAAGAATAACAACAACCTGGTTTTGTCGAATCCCTCCGAGAAAGACTAGTCAATCCATGAAATCTTTCGTAGTCACAACCTAGATCGTCATGTCAATCCTTAGAACCGGTTCTTTTTGATCAGGATTTGTCTTTTAACTCGCATATTCAGCAGACCACGAGAACAGCATATTTTCATCTTCGTAACATTAGGAAAATCAGGCATTTCTTGTCTCAGAGCGACGCGGAGAAACTAGTCCATGCTTTCGTCTCCTCTAGGTTAGATTACTGTAACTCTCTTTTATCACCGACGAGATTTTTCAGATAATCCTGGGAAGTCAATCAAGTCTTACGACGTCGAGCCCATAACTGACCTTGGTCCTCCTCCCTTGTGTAAAGAGGTCATAACCGGAGAGATGTGACCATACCTGTAAAATCTAGAATAGAATTTAAAATTCTCCTCCTGACCTATAAAGCCCTCAATAACATTGGGCCGTCCTATCTTAAACAGCTTATAGTTCCATATTACCCGTCTAGATCACTGCGCTCTCAGCATGCAGGCCTGCTGACTGTGCCTGTGGTCTCTAAAAGTAGTATGGGAGGTCGAGCCTTTAGTTATCAGGCTCCTCTTCTCTGGAACAACTTACCAATTGAGGTCCGGGGGGCGGACACCTTCTCTATTTTTAGTAGTAGACTTAAAACTTTGCTTTTTGATAAAGCTTATAGTTAGAGCTGGATCAGGCCTGAACCAGCTCTTAGTTATGCTGCTATAGGTTTAGACTGTCGGGGGGAAACTGACACACTAGGCTTCTGTTTCCCTTTCTCCTCTATCTGTCAGTCTAACTTTTATCTTAATGCACTATTATAGTTATTAACCATGATCCTCTGGGAGTCTCTGAGCTTGTTTGTAGGTTCATCTGGATTGTTGCTGTGGATCTACCAGCTGATGTGGGACGACCTGACTCCTGCTGCTGTGGCTTGGACAGTTCTCCAATTTTTCTTCTCTCTCTCTCTCTCTCTC
>RPOG01004212.1:0-48527 GCA_008086565.1 Thalassoma bifasciatum
GGAATTTTGACTTGACGCTTTTCAGGAAGACACTCAACCGGGAGTCACGTCCTTTCTCAAAAGAGGGTACATATCTATAACCGTTATCTTGTTCCTTCAGAAAGCTCTTCAGTACGTCTGTTTTGCTGTGTGTGAAGCAGTGGTAGATGTAAACTGCAGCCAGAAACTCCTGAACGCTCAGATGAACAAAGCAGTAGACGGTTTTCTGGAAGATCACACTCTCTCTTTTGAAGATCTCTGTACAAACTCCTGAGTAGAGCGAGGCCTCTTTGACATTAAGACCACATCGCTCCAGGTCTTCTTGGTAGAACAGGATGTTTCCTTCCTCCAGATATTCAAAGGCCAGTCTGCCCAGCTTCAGGAGAACTTCTCCATCAGCCTCCGTCAGCTCCTGAGGACTGGTCTCATCACCCTCAGCGTACTTCTTCTTCAAGAAGACTCAGACTTGGTAGTCCTTCACACTCATGTACAGTCAGTCCCAGAACCCGTCGAGAAGAAAGACGAGACACGAGTAGTACACGAGGTCTTGACATCGTCACTAGGTCGTCTTTTGACCCTACACTGTGTACTACACCTCCGAAGACCTCGAGAACTACACCCTGATGATTCTGTTGGACAGATCTTTATCCCTGAACCTCCTCCTGAAGTACTCCTCCTTCTGGGCATCAGTGAAGCCTTGCACTTCTGTTGCTCTGTCCACACATGAAGGAGGGATCTGATTGGCTGCTGCAGGTCGAGAAGTGATCCAGACCAGAGCTGATGGAAGTAGATTCCCCTGGATGAGGTTTGTGAACAGCAGGTTTACAGAGCACTTCTGTGTGACATCAGACACAACCTGTGTGTTGGTGAAGTCCAGAGCCAGTCTGCTTTCGTCCAGACCGTCAAAGATGAACAGAAGTTTACAGAGAGTCAGCATCTCTGCTGTCAGCTTCTCTAACGTTGGATGGAAAACATGGAGCAGCCTGAGGAGACTGTAGCGCTTATCTTTGATCAGGTTCAGCTCCCTGAATGAAAGCAGGACCACCAGACTCAGGTCCTGGTTTTCAGAGCCCTCTGCCCAGTCCAGAGTGAACTTCTGAACTGAGAAGGTTTTTCCAATCCCAGCCACGCCGTTTGTCAGAACCACTCTGATTGGTTTTTGTTCTTTAATCTGAGCGGTGCCATCTGTCAGAACCACTCTGATTGGCTCCTGCTGCTCAGGTAAGGCTTTAAAGATGTCCTGACACCTGATGGGAGTGTCCTGGAGGATCTTCTTCTTCTTGGAGTCTGTCTCCAGCTGTGTCACCTCATGTTGCCTGTTCACCTCTTCACTTGGTCCCTCTGTGATGTAGAGCTCAGTGTAGATGCTGTTGAGGAGAGTTCCACTTCCTGTTTCACTTCCTGTTTTACTTCCTGTTTCACCACTTCCTTCAGTCACATGTTTACATCTCCTCCTCACACTCTCCTTGTGTTGATTTAAAACCTCCTGCAGGGCTGTCTGAGCTCCAGGTCCTGGTCTGTTTCCACACTGGGGACAGGAGGAGTCTCCTGGTAGACCAGACTGGTCCCAGTATGAGGTGAGGCACTGTCTGCAGAACCAGTGTCCACAGCTGGTAGAGACTGGATCCTTCAGGACGTCCTGACACAGAGAACAGCAGGACGTCTGCTCCTCCACAGGAACACCACTCCTCCTCCTCCTCCTCCCTCTGTGAACACACGTCCTTATACTTTCAGGATTTGGTGACTCGTGGAAAATAAATCAGGCGTGCATGAAAGAAACCAGCTTCAGAGTCTTACCTTGGGTCTGAGGCTCCAGGTTCATTACTGAAGTTTGGCATTTTACCAATGGAGCGGTCACTCATGGACACACAAAACTCATGTGAAAACTTAGGTTTTCTGGTCTGAAGTGGATCTGAGAGGTTCAACACAAACACTGAGTGAGAGTTTAAAATGCACACACACACATACACACACACCTTTCCACCAAAGTGGTGCTTGTGTTCATTCCAGTTCCTGACTTAGACCCAATTCTTTGTGTTTCTACCAACTAAGAACTGGCTCCAGGGGCCAAAAACTGGAGTTTATCAAGCACCAACTCTTTGCTGGGCCAGAGCAAAGCACTAACTACACCAGGGGTGGAGGGTGGGGTTACCGTGGTAACCAACAATCAGCTGTGAAAAACAGCCATTCTTAAAAAGAGGAGCTGCAGAGAGGGTCGTCTGCTGCTTTGTTAGAGTTTCCTCATTTAAAACTTGAAATGTTGATGAAATTACAACTCAAATGTGTTAACTCTTTCATAGATCAGCTCTATACCCTTTTCTTTAATTTAACAGAATGAAAAGCTTTGTGTGTTTTTTTTATCTTTTAAAATGATGGGAAATTTCTCTCTTGCTCACAACTTTTCTCTGCTCACTGCACTTTTGCTCAGATGAACACAGACACACACACACACACACACACACACACACACACACACACACACACACACACACACACAGATAAGTGAACTCCATAGAGCAGGCAGCAGGAAAAATAAAGTCACAACTACCACAAGTAATGCAGGAATAAATCTAGCTGTTCAGATTGAGTAACCATGGAGATTTATCACAGTAAGAAGTGAAGCGGCGTAGGACGGAAAAATCCAGGGTTAATCCTGAAGTTATCTTGCTAAGAGAAACTCCAGCTTCGTAGTTCAGGCCTCAGGTCTATTATCATGTTACTTCATTCAACAAACTAGAAACCTTTATGATATATTTTTCACTTCACGTGACAAGATCATTTCTGTCTGATTATCACGCGTTCAAACTGTCTCCTCTGTATCTGCTGCAACAGAGTTGTGTACTGAGGCACATACACGCACACACACACACGAACATGTGCACACATATAAACAGCTGGAAGTGTTTCACTACTGTTGGTGTGTGACAAACTTGTTTGAAATAAAATAAAGAGGGCGAGAGAAACAGGCCTTAATGTTACTCTGTAGTGAAATATAATCTAAAGAAAGTTTTGTATGACAGCAGGATTTTTAGCTGGGTTTCTTTACTTTTTTCAACTGCTAGTTACTATTACTTATAAAAAAGGGTCTGAATGATTCTTGCGAGACTAACAATAATATTAATACATAAAAAAAATATTCATCTGCATGTGGCTGACTTGAGAGATACATGAAAATATATTGTAGGCTACCTGCATGAAGAATCCAGCTTGTAATAAATTCTCTCTAATAACGTTGTAAATAGTTCCTTTCTAACTCAATATAGAAATCTATTAAAGCCCATATCTCATTTTCAATAGTTTGTTTATTTAATGTTTACTGATTTGAAAATCTATCAAAAAGAGAGAGAAGAGATAAGTAAAAAAAAAAAAAAGATTGAGAGGAAAGAGCCATGATAAACACATAAAGGAAAAAAAATATTTGTGATTTCAGTGATGTTGGTAATATAAACCTGATGGGTAACGGGTGCTACTTGTACAATTGCTGTAAAAGCTTCAGTTAAAACTTCTTCTAACTTTCTTCACTGAGTTTGGTAGGGGAAGCTTTTCAACAGCTTAGAAACAAACATTAATAACAGAACTCCTCCGGGAGTCCAAAAACTTTCATGCTGACACGCAATGAACTCTGGGATACATGGGGCTGTGAAGGATCCACCGGACGGACCTGTCCTTCGCAAAACCCCAAAATAAGGCCGGATTCCTCGGCCGCATTTGGAGGAGCCAATGTAACTGTGATGTATTACAGGGATAAAAACCAATTGACATCTTTATTCTTTTGGAATGCAAACCATTTTACATTGTTCTTATTCAACAATACAGGAAGAAAATGATGAGTTATTTGACACTGGAGAACTTGGTAAACGAAATATTAGGGACATCATCAAAAGTTTGGGAGGAAAATGTCTGTAATATTGTGACGGTGTCACCTTAGTCGAAATGAGAAATCCATATAAAGCAGTGGAGTTGTTAGGCCTAATATTAGGCTTAATATTCTAAAGCCCCCCTAAATAATTTTGGTGTGGTTGATTTAAAAAAAAAAAAAAAAAAAAGGTTTGGTTTTTGTTTTTTTTACAAAAAAATGCCGACATATTCAATATAAAGTGGCCAGAGTATGACTTTAAATAAATAATTATATAACCTGTCATTATTCACCTAAATATGATCATAAATCTGTCAGTTTCCCCTCACTTCATAGTGTAAGGTAGAGCCCCTTCAGTTTGTCGGTATCCAATCTATTCCACTTGTTCATATGGAGAATGCCCACATCACTGAAAATCCAGTCCACGTTCTCTCTGTGACCTTGCTTGTTGTCGGTACCTGCAGCGTGTGTGTACTTCTGAAGCACACAGAGCCGCAGGACAACATGAGGAGAGGAACGGAAATAGATGGAGGAAAAATGGATTTTAGGAACTTTTTCAAGAAACTAAGTATTCATCACTGCTGGTAGTAAAAGAAAGTTAGCTCCAGCCCCCAGCTAACAGCAGAAAGTCCCATGTTATTAATAAACCAAATGCTCTGTGTTTCACAAATAAAAACTTGGCTTGCACACTACAGACAGTCTCTGTGCACGTCTTACCTTTATTGTTTTGCGGTCAAAAAGTTCAAGAAGGTGAGTAGGAGAGTAATGATTAGAAAGTGAAGAAAGCCAAGAACTTTCCCAAGAGATTAATAAAGTTTCTATCTATCTATCTATCTATCTATCTATCTATCTATCTATCTATCTATCTATCTATCTCCAGGAGAGTCTGGTCTCTGGTCTCTGACTCTGACAGAATCACAAACACTGATGAAAAAACATGAAAACTGAAAATCTTCCAGGTTTGAGGGATGTTGAAAATTACTACAAACGTTTCTAAAGATTGAATTCTGATAAAAACACTGAGATAAATAATTACTTTGGACAATCAGACTGACCTGCAGCTTTGAAGTTAACAAGCCAACTAAAAGATCCGTCACTCTTTAGGGACACACAGCTGGGCGCAGGTCCAGAACCACATCCAGGAAAATCAGGTGCATGCTGCTTCTTTTGGCTTTCACACACATACACACACACACACACACACACACACACACACACACACACAGGCACACAGTGAGAGGTGTGAGTTCAAATCACAAGATCATGTAGTGGAGATAATAGAATGACACACAGTCTTCATGTGATAGAGTCTATCTAGTGGATCCTTCTAGAAACACTGCTGGATCCTCCTACAAACACAGGACACACATGAAGATACATGCTGAGTCCAGTTCTTTCTGCCTCCAGTCCTGTTTACTGCTGTTGGATCCTGATAGAAACACAAAGACTGAAACATGTTCACCTTCACAGAGAAAACACCAACCACAGTTAGGATCAAATGTTTCACACACAACAACAGGAAGTTCACTCTCANACATCAAAGTTAAAGTAGAGTTACACTTCAACCAAAGAGTCTCTGTTTACATCCTCATGTTTCTTTATTTTCATCTTCAACTGTTTTCAATCTTTAGTTTCTACTTTCAGTTTTCACATTCTGACAAATATCAAACAGAGACACAGGACAGGTCTAATGTTTGGTCCTCTACGGGGCCTCCTGACAGCTGAGGGGCCCTGATTAAACATTACAAACCACTTCCACCCTGCTCTGGTTCTGGTCCATGTAAAAGGATCTGAATCCTCTGGGACAGTAGAGACCTGGACTGTGTTAAAGGGTCTTCAGAGAAACTGAATCAGTGTCAGTGCAGGAAGGTATTTGACCTTTGACCTCTTCATACACACTCTTCTCTTGAGAGTATAAAGAGTTAATGACATAAATCACCTGAGCCAAGTTGATCCAGGCTCAGACCTGTTCAAACACTCCCTGTGTTTTTCACTGATGCTGTGACTCAGATTATTATCAAACTGCTGCTGACTCTACTCCACAAACACAAAGTGTAAAAAGAGTAAATCTTTGTCAAATCACTGCTCTTTAACTCAGAGAGAAAGTCTACAACAATTTTCAAATCCAAATATCTAATTATTCCTGTTTTTTATTTGTACTTTTATTCCTGTTGTGAAGTGTCCTTGGGTGTTGAGAAAGGCACTGTTGAAAGAAATGTATTATTATCATCATCCTTAAATATTTCTTGTATCACATTTGACACATTAGGCGTTTTGGTCAGCTATTTTAGTAAAAAAATATAAAAAAAATAAAAAATTAAAAGTTTGTTTATTTGATGCAAAAAACACTTGTTAAAAACAATGAGTACCTACATTGGAACAAGGTAATTGGCAGGGCTTTGGATTTAATTGGATTAAATGAGTTCATGTAACAATTAAATACTGTGATGTGCCACAGAAACAACATTGATAGGAATGGTCAGCTGCATCTCTTTAATCAAAGCCAGATGAAGAAATAATAACAAAACAGTGTAGTCCTATGAGTCTAACTGCTGACAAAACTCACTTTACTCACGGTTGTCCTCCAGAAACATAACCCAAGTCACCACTGGGTCGACTTATACTCAAATATAACCCAAAGAATGAAAACTACTCAATAAAATGCAGAAGCAGCTCGAACTAACAACAGAAAAATGTTGTACAAGAATATTCCCACAATCCCTTGGGAATGGCCAGGATGCTACAATACCATTCTTCATGTAAAGAAAAATCATGGAAAGTATTTGGTTAAATAGTTTTCAATAATAATAATAATAATAATAATAATAATAATAATAATAATAATAATACATTTTCTTTATAGAGCACTTTTCTGAACTCTCAAAGACACTTCACAGACAATAAAAACATCAAGTATAACAACACAGTCATGATAACAATAATAAAAACCTGTGACAAAGAAACACAAGACAAAACAAAACCATGAGATACATTTAAAAGCAGTTAGACATTAAAAGCACTTTTAAAAAGATGTGTTTCGATGAGGGTTTAATGTGGACGGATCTGGACAGGCTCGGATGTGTTGTGGTAAGGTGTTCCAGAGGGTGGGGGCAGCGACAGAGAAGGCTCTGTCCCCCCAGGTTGGGTGCTTGGTATCAGGTGGTATGGAGAGGAGGTGGGCTTCGGTTGAGCGGAGTTGGCGAGAAGGGGTGTAATGGTGGAGCAGGTTGGGGAGGTAGGAGGGGGCCTGGTTGTGGAGGGCTTTGTGTGTCAGGAGGAGAATTTTGAACTGAATAGGTTGTTTTATTTGGAGCCAGTGGAGTTTTTGGAGGACAGGGGTGATGTGATCTCTGGAGCGGGTGTGAGTGAGAAGGTGGGCGGCAGAGTTCTGAATGTATTGTAGTTTTTTTAGTTGTTTTGCAGGGAGGCTGTAGAGGATGCTGTTGCGATAGTTCAGTCTGGAAGTGATGAAGGCGTGAATCAAGGTTTCGGCGGTGGAGAAGGAGAGAGATGAACGGAGACAGACGATGTTTTTGAGGTGGAAGAAGGCGGTTTTTGTGATGAGATTGATTTGATTTTCCAGAGTGAGATGGGAGTCCAAGATGATGCCAAGGTTGTGAACGTGTGGGGATGGGGAGAGGGAAACATTGTCAGTTGAAAGGTTGAAGTTGCTGGCGGTTGTGGTGAGGGATTTAGGACCGGTGATCAGGAGGTTTGATTTTTCACAGTTGAGTTATAGGTCATTTGCTTGCATCCATGATTTTATTTCAGTTAAGCAGTTGGTGAGGGTGGAAAGGGTTGGAGCGATGATGGAAGTGGTGGAGATGTATAATTGGATGTTGTCTGTGTTGCAGTGGAAACGGAGACCATGACGATGGATGATTTTGCCAATGGGGAGAATGTAGAAAATGAAGAGGAAGGAACAAAGCACCAAACCCTGGGGGACGCCATGGGATAGGGGACCTGTGGTTGAGGTGCACTTGTTGATGTGAATGAACTGGTGTCAATCAGAGAGGTATGATTTTATCCAGGAAAGAGCTTGATGCACTCAGGCAGGTTCAACTTCATTTATTTGGCTTGATCGGAAAATGAGTAGATGTAATTGATTGCAATTCCTCACCAAACCTTGTCACTGTGAGTGAAGGAGGGCACACAGTGGACATGAGACCCTGCTGTACATGGATGAATCACGCAAGTATCACAAGTGGTCTTCTCTCTGTGGTGTTGACAAGCTGTCTACTCTCCACGGTGTAGACCAATACACCATAACTTAACATGTTGTACATGATGGGCAGCTTTGGTGGGCAAATGAAAATGCTTGGTCAAATTAGAGGTTGATACAAAATATTTTCTGGAATCTTCACAAAGAGTTCTACAGAAGAAAACACCATAATTTATTGATATACTTGACGCCCAGTCTATGTTATTGACAGCTGGACAAAGCCATGGAGCATAGACAGCCAGTCTATACCAGAGCAAAGACAGCCTGTGTCACTAATCTAGTATTCACATGTACAGCAGGGTCTCATATCCACTGTGTGCCCTCCTCACTCGTAAAATGAAAGCTGTAAAATTCTGTTAAATTGAGTTGGACCCAAACCTAGTCAATAAATGAAATCAACCCCATAAATGAAGTTGAACCTATGCATCAAAGTTAAACTACTAAAAAACAAAATGCTAAAAGAAAGCCAGTTAACTACGAAATACTGTCTATGTTTTTTTTTTTTTCATTAAGTTCATTAAAAGAGGATTTTTTCATTGTATTTAGATGTGATGCTTTCTTCAAAAGAGGTTCTGAGACACTTATCTTTCAAATATGACACACTTGGTAATTAAGGGTTAAATAACCTGAGCCAAGTTGATCCAGCCTGTCAGACCTGTTCAGACATTCCCTGAATTTTTCACTGATGCTGTGACTCAGATTATTATCAAACTGCTGCTGACTCTACTC
This sequence comes from Thalassoma bifasciatum, assembly GCA_008086565.1. Lineage (NCBI taxonomy): Eukaryota > Metazoa > Chordata > Actinopteri > Labriformes > Labridae > Thalassoma > Thalassoma bifasciatum. Next base: position 8,787 of record RPOG01004212.1, read on the forward strand.
CACAAACACAAAGTGTAAAAAGAGAAAATCTTTGTCAAATCACTGCTCTTTAACTCAGAGAGAAAGTCTACAACATATTTCAAAGAGCCAATCAGCATCCAGAAAGATGAGTAGAGTTGAAGAGTGATCCAGCAGCATGTGAGCACAGTGATCCTGATCATCAAACATGTGCAGCTTTCTCTGGAAGATTCTCACCTGTTGAAGTCAGTTCAGCTCAGCTTCCAGACACTTTCCAGCTTCATGTGTGGAGAGAAGAAGCTGCTGCTTTGTCCCTCCTCAGTCCTGGTGTCTGTGTGCGTTTGATGTGAGGACGCCGCCACCGTCACAGCCTCAGAACTTCAGAGTGAGGTCAGAGCCGCTCTCACCTGTGGCACAAACCCAGTGGGTGTGTTTAAAGCTCCAAAGTTAAATCCCTCCTCTTCTCCTCCTGTTNNAAATCTTTGTCAAATCACTGCTCTTTAACTCAGAGAGAAAGTCTACAACATATTTCAAAGAGCCAATCAGCATCCAGAAAGATGAATAGAGTTGAAGAGTGATCCAGCAGCATGTGAGCACAGTGATCCTGATCATCAAACATGTGCAGCTTTCTCTGGAAGATTCTCACCTGTTGAAGTCAGTTCAGCTCAGCTTCCAGACACTTTCCAGCTTCATGTGTGGAGAGAAGAAGCTGCTGCTTTGTCCCTCCTCAGTCCTGGTGTCTGTGTGTGTTTGATGTGAGGACGCCGCCACCGTCACAGCCTCATAACTTCAGAGTGAGGTCAGAGCCGCTCTCACCTGTGGCACAAACACAGTGGGTGTGTTTAAAGCTCCAAAGTTAAATCCCTCCTCTTCTCCTCCTGTTCACTTGTGTCTTAGTCCCTCCCTTCATGATGTATGGGAGAGGAACAAGGAAATAGAGAGAGGAGAGAGGAAACGAGGAGTTTTGTTAGAGAGAAATAAGACATCCTTTTCTTTTTGAATGTCTTATTTCTCTCAAACAAATCTCCTTATTTCCTCTCTCCTGTTCAGTTACATGTGAGCACAACCAAGCAGCTTGATTTGTGATATAAAAAAACATAAAACTCTGGTCTGCCTCTGCATAATTGTGCACAGGTGACTCACTTCTTGGCCAGAATCCAGAATGATCACAAATTAAGTAAATAAATCAGTATTCAGGTTCAACAATTCACAGACCTATACATATGGAAAATGTTTGATGAACTGCATCAGACACAGTGGTCATTTTGTTCCTGTTACTTCTGCCTGAAACTGACTCAGACCTGGTTCACTTCTCCGTCTCTCTCTCTGTCTCTCTCTCTCTGTCTCTCTCTCTCTCTCTCTCTCTCTCTCTCTCTCTCTCTCCTCAGTCAGGCTGCAGCTTCTTCCAGAGCTGACAAACACTTAAGCAGACGTCTTCCTACGTTATGAGACCTGAACAGAAATAATATTACTATGTCTCCGAAGATTTTCATTCTATGACGTCTAGTTACTGAATTATTTAATTTCATGTTTTTGTACATTATTAAATGTTTAAACTCTGCTGTACTTTGGTTTGTTACATCCTCACAGCTGACGGCTGCAGTGATCTCTGCACAGACGTGTTTTTTCTGACTCTGTTCATGTCACTTTTCCAGCAGCAAAACAATACAGCTTCATTTCTCTCTACTTCCGTTACTATGGCGTTGATCTTAGGCACAGAGAAATCTCCTTTTCTTCCCTAAACTGTCGCTCCATGCCATAAATTCCATGGTTCACTATTGATCAGGCGGGCTGAAGCTTGAATAATTAGAGGCGTGTTGAATTAAACTATGATTGTTTTCAGCTGCCAGATTTATCAACATCACATCAGGTGTATGCAGTGATTGGCCCTGGTACGCATGTTTCATAAATCACACATGAACGTTACTGTAAACTCATTTATACACCCAAATCTGTGCCAACTCCTACACAAGACTGATAAAAGAGGCCCATTGTGACGACCACTCTCAGCTCACATTCCTACAATACAGGATCTGAGAGGTCGGACAAACAGTGACTGAGAGTTCAGATTGTTTCTGCAGCTACTGCTCCTATTTTCTGAAATAAGAAGGAAGGAAAGAAAGAAAGAGCAGGGGAGAAAGAGAGGGAGTTGATGGTTGGAGCAGCTACACTGCAAAAACNAAATCTTTGTCAAATCACTGCTCTTTAACTCAGAGAGAAAGTCTACAACATATTTCAAAGAGCCAATCAGCATCCAGAAAGATGAGTAGAGTTGAAGAGTGATCCAGCAGCATGTGAGCACAGTGATCCTGATCATCAAACATGTGCAGCTTTCTCTGGAAGATTCTCACCTGTTGAAGTCAGTTCAGCTCAGCTTCCAGACACTTTCCAGCTTCATGTGTGGAGAGAAGAAGCTGCTGCTTTGTCCCTCCTCAGTCCTGGTGTCTGTGTGCGTTTGATGTGAGGACGCCGCCACCGTCACAGCCTCAGAACTTCAGAGTGAGGTCAGAGCCGCTCTCACCTGTGGCACAAACCCAGACAGTGTCAGGTTACAGACTGATCACATGATGTAGTTGTACTATCTGAGCACTAGATGGTGCTGACTAACCTTCTGATGAAACAAACAGCAGCACTGTCAGATGTGATGAAGCAGCAGTGTGGATCACACTGATCCTGGACTTTCTGTTGGACACTGCTGACAGCGGCTCTGATGGTGTTAACCTGGGTTAGCAGTGAAATGTGTCGTGTTTTTTGTCTTAAAGTTATTTTTGTGCTTTATGCCTTTCGCTGGTTTAGGAAGAGGACAGTTGATAGAGCAGGAAACTGGGGGGGTGGGGAGTGACGTTGGAAAGAAGCTATGGGCTGAATTTGAACCAGGTGTTAAAGACCAATACCCCCCCCCAGCCAAAGAATACCCTTACATGAGTTGGATTCAGTTTCCATTGTGCAGCAAGAGTCTGTGCAGTAGAAGCTTTGGGTAGAGCCAGTTAAAAAAAAAAGAAAAATATTTATTTCTTTTCCTTGTCTCTTTCCCGAAGTTTCTTGTATCCCCAATAAAAAACACACACCAAGAGCAGCGGTCAACAAAACTTTTAAATCTGTTTTCAATGTTGAAGAACAAATGAAAAACCAATTCCTCGTATTTTTTTATGAACTTGTGTCACGTCGGTTTATTGTAGAAGTACGGTGGCGTCGCATTCCTACTCTCTTTGTAAAGATACTCCACAAAAGTATAAAATTTCAAAAGGGTGGAGTATAGACGTTAGGTACCCATCCGCTCCAAATACTGGATATGACGTCAGTCTGTGGTCCCCAGTCCCGTAGACGACCTTCAAAGTAGTAGAGCTGAACGTCATTGTGTCCCCTGATTATACAGTCTATGGTCCACACACACAAACGGGTGCTCCACCTCCTCCGACAAATGTCACCACTCGTCTAGTGCTTCCTTAACTGCCAACACTTCCTTGTTCCCCACATCATAATTTCTTTCAGCTTGGGTGAACTTACGGGACAGGAAGGTGCAGGGGTGGAGCTTGCTGCCCCTAACAGAACATTGAGAGAGGACTGCACCCAGGCCCTCACTGGGAGCATCCACTTCCACCACGAACTGGCAGTGAGGGTCTGGAACAGTGAGAATAGGAGCTGCAGTGATCATGGTCTTGAGTTTCTTAAAAGCCGCCTCTGCCAGTGGATTCCACTTAAATTGAACATGAGCAGATGTGAGTGCATGCACTGCAAAAACAGAAATCTAAGCAAGTCATTATGTCTTATTTGTAGTATAAATTGTCTTATTGTTCTTAATTTGAGCCACATTCCCCAGACCAGGTCATAAAAATGTCTTATTTCAAGTTTTTTTATGACAAAAATGAGGTGTAAATTTCTTGTAACAAGTCAAAAGAATCTGCCAATGGGATAAGACGAATTCGCCCGGGAAGTTTCTTGAAATTAGGAAGATGTCTAAAAACAAGAATCTTTTATCTTATCCCATTTGCAGATCTTTTTTTACTTGTTACAAGCAATTGATGCCTCATTTTTGCCTTTAAAAAACTTGAAATGAGACATTTCTATGACCTTGTCTTGTAAATGTGGCTCAAATCAAGAATAGCAAGACAAATTTGACTAAAAATAAAACATAATGACTTGCTTAGATTTTAGTTTTTGCAGTGTGTAACAGTGCAACAATAGTGCTAAAATGTCTGATTAATCTGTAGAAGTTAGTTAGTAAGTAATAAGTAATTGCTGGACATGTTTCTTTGTAGTGGGAGTCTGTCAATTGGCCACTGCACGAACCTTAGCAGGGTCCATCTTAACCTGATAAGAAGTAATGATGAAGCCCAGGAAGGAGACTGATCTGACATGGAAGTCACATTTCTCAGCCTTGACAAAAAGCTGATGTTCCCTGAGGCGCTGGAGGACTCATGCTTAACATGAGTTTCCTCATCAGGAGACGAAATCAGTAAATCATCCAGATAGACAAACACAAACAGGTTTAAAAAGTCCTAGCTGAGCCTAGCTCGGCCCCCATAAGCATGTTTCAGCCATTAGGGGATGAGAACAGACAGAACTAAAAGTGAGGGAAACAAAAACATTCATGGTTTGCATGAGCCAGGTTATTGCCTCAAGAGTGCATTAAATTTAATGGTGGTAGACCCCGTCATTATGGACACCAACAGCAAGAATTTCACACCTGTTCCACTGTTTTAAAGGTGGCAAACATGCTCATTGGTTACAGTTATCCTTGGAAAAAGTATGGTGATGTTGAGATGAACAGAAAACTTGGATTTCAGAGATTTATTTCAAGTGTAGTGCTGCTAATGCGTAGCAAGCATATTCAACTCAAATGTGTTGGATAAGGATTATTCCAGGTGGTTCCCCCGACATCACGTTTTGCGTCTGCCTCGCTTTCATGGTGGAATTAGTTAAAACCCTCCTGTTATGTTCTGGGTCAAATTGAACCAACTTGAATCTGGAACATCTAGAGGAAATAGCAAAGACTATTTTTTATTTATTTTTTTATTTTTTTTAAATGAAAGTTTCTCTGCTTGGGTTTTTAGTGCAATAAACACACACACACACACACACACACACACACACACACATATATATATATATATATATATATATATATATAAATGTACATAATGGGTCAATGATGTGACGTCCCTTTTTTGTGTCCGAGTGCAATATTTCCTTCCATCATGAATTGAGTATTTCATCACATGTATTTCTTTATTCTATGAAACCTGTCTTATTTGAACACATCTTTAAACTATTAAAATATAACATGTTTTTTGTGTTTTGGTACCTAAAACCCCCAAAATATCAGGTGGTGCAACCGTCCTGACAAGTATCCACAGTAATTAAACTCTAAAAATTGAATGTCAGTCATTGTAAATGGAAATTAAAAATACAGTGGCATTATTTTGTGCTTGCACCTTTTTAAATAAAACATTCTTCGCAAATAAGAAGAATTTTGAAGCTGTTGAGAAATTTAAAAAAACTTTTGTCCCATAATTTTCACCTTGTCAAATGTCAGGGTGGTGCAACCGTAACATTAGACTTTTATTTTAAAGTGAACTCTTATTTTGTCCTTTGTCCTTTGACGTAGTCGGTCTCCTCGGGTTTACTGTAAACACTGGTTCACCTTTTCAAACATCTAAAGAGACTTTATGACTATTAAAAGGTTTTTTCACTTCATTGGTGACTGGAACAATTTCCATGTCAGGTGGTACAACCAATGTAATAATGTGAAATGTTATTTTATCATCAAATTATTCATCTTATTCACAAATAAAAGAAATGAAACAGACAAAATGAAAATATATGAGTCACTACAGAAACTTGAGAGATACTTGCCAATAATTTCACACAGTAAAAATAACAGGAACATATAAATATATTTTCATATATTTGGTTGCGCCACCTGACATTTTTGGGTGCTCAAATTAAAAATACTAAAAAATAATGAACCTAAAATCTTTGAAATGTTGGCCAACTACTGAAATCTGTTAGAAAACATAATTCTTCTCTCAGAAATATGTTTTTTATCCATTTTCAAAGAATTTTTTAAAAATACGCTTTTAGACCCTCTTTTTATCATTGACCCATATATATAATATTTGCAACTACTCCCTGCATGATTTTGGGTATGGGTCAATTTGACCCATGACACAGTTGTGCCTAAAAGTTTACACCCCCTTCAGCAGAATTTCTAAATTTTTGGCCTTTTCTCAGAAAATATGAATGATAACACAAAAACCTTTCTGTCACTCATGGTTAGAGGTTGGGTGAAGACATTTATTAAAAAACAACTGTTTACTCTTTTTAAATCATAATGACAACAGAAACTTCAAAAAATTACCCTGTTCATTTTTTATACACACACTGATTACAAGCAAATAGATCACAGGTGAGGATGGTTTTACCTTTAGTAGACATTCAAACTCATTTGTGTTCACTTTTGTGCATTTATCAGGCCAAAACCACTAGAGTTGTATAAACTTCTTAACAGGGTCATTTTTGAAGTTTCTGTTGTCATTATGATTTAAAAAGAGTAAACTTTTTTTTTTTCAATAAATGTCTTCACCCAACCACTAACCATGAGTGATAGAAAAGATTTTGTTATTATTCATATTTCCTGAGAAAAGGCCAAAAAATGAGAAATTCTGCTGGGGGGTATACACTTTTGGGCACAACTGTAGATGTTTCTGACAAATGAACATAATAGGAGGGTTTATTTGCAAATTATTTGCATTAATACATTTGGCTATTGCTCCAACCAAATGGACTGTTCCATAACAGTACTTTAAGACTAATGGTTCCATTGTGACTGGACTTTTGGCTGCATATGGGGCCCAAAAGCCACCAGGTTTGAAGTTTTACAGCCTAACATGAATAAGGAGAGGCTCATCGTTAGGGTGAGAATCAAGGGAAGTCCTGGGTCTCCTTACTCCAGCTGGCTGGCAGTTCTGCAAGGTGCCAGCCTGAACATGCAGGCTGTGAGAGTTGATGGATGAGAACAGTCAACACACAATGACAGAGTCAGACAAGAGACCCACCTGATGTATTCCCTGCCTTAAATAGAGCACCAGGCTGTGAGGAAAACTAAACAGTCTGCTCACCTTCTACACATTAAACTACAAACTGAGATTATACAGTTTGATTGTTGGTACCGTACAAACAATAACACAACATAACTACAGATAAACACATCACCTTATTGCTCTGCATCCTGGGAAAAGTTGTCTTGAACAAAGAAAAGTAGTGTAAAAAAGAAAATCTGCTCTCCAAAACAAATGCACGACTTGGTTAAAGTCACGTCTTTATGACGGTGGGTGATAGTGCTTATGGGAAATGGAGTTTTTATCCCAGAAAAACACTACAGACGTGTCACTGCTCCTAACTATCACGCATATTCCTCACAGAGCCTTTAAACAGTGAAGGTCTGTATTAGCAGAGTTTCATGGACCAAAAGTTTCCTTCATTTTAAAACACTGCTAACACAGAATCTACTTGATCATTTGACGTTATGTTCCAGAGAGAAAAGAAAAATGTGCTGACCATGTCCCACTTTCCCATCTCTGTCCAGGATATGCTAGAGGAAAAAAAAGGAAAAACATTCCAGGCTGTAAATAGTGGTCAGTGACCTCTACCCCAAGCTCCTGCCAGCTGTGAGTCTGCATTCCTCTGTTCTAAACACATCAAATAAACACACACTCACACACACACAGTCCCACTCCTTGTTCCCATCCCACGCTCACCCAGACTCACTTCTGTGGCTTGTCTTGCCCCACAGCTCTTTCTCTGCCTCATTCTGTATCAGTAACAAGAATCTTTGACAGCTGGGAGCTGCTGAGACATGACCCCTGTTGACATAATGACTTTTCCTGATAAAACAACTGAAGTTTGTTGTTTGCTTTGAGTTAAATAAACAGATCACAACAGCCTGGCTGGCTCATTGATTGATTTTCCTTAATCTTTTTTTTTTTTTTTTTTCATTTCAAGAAGACATCTTTCTGTACCCACGAGGCAAATGTGTCTCTTATTAAATCTGACACTATTGTTTTTTTGTTTTTTTTTTAAATAGAGTCAAGACAAATAAGTTTTCAAAATTTTTTACAAAGTGGATGTACAGTATGTTTGATTAACTTGACAAGAAGGGTACAAAACATGTTGCTCGACACTGGATAAATCCTGGATAGCTGGTCATTATTAGCAAGTGTATGCACGCCCTCATATGAATAACTCACACTGTATCGTTCATTTAAAAAGATCCATTATACTATAATACTATACTTTTATGTGAAGATGGAGAAGTTGATTTCAATTGATCGAATGCAAATCTGAAGGATAAGTTATTTTATGAACTTCAGTCTGGTTTTCGATCTCTCCACAGAACTGAGACCTTTTTCTGACCAACAATAATGAGGGTTGTTCTATCCTGGATAGTGTGAAGAATAACAGTATCGAAAATAATGAAGTTGTAACACCTTTTTTGTTTTACTACTAATTAGTTCCTTACATAAATATATATATATATATGTGTGTGTGTATGTGTGTGTGTGTGTGTGTGTGTGTGTGTATAGATAGATAGATAGATAGATAGATAGATAGATAGATAGATATAGATGTAGATATAGATATATAGATATAGATATAAATATAGATATAGATATACAATTCTTTATTATTATTTTTTATGACTGTCTTTTGGGGAAAGTAATGAGCTGCTATAACAAATAATATTTAAAGTCATTTGTCCAACACTAATCCTGGTCCCCTTAGTTCACAACATACTGATTAATGGCCCTTTTCCACTGACTCGCCTTGGCCCTACTCTACTCGCCTCTACCCGGATTGTGTTGCATTTCCACAGGCGCTGTACTACGTGTCAGACACCAGTTTTTAGTACCTACTCTACCCTGGTTCCAAGCGAGTAAAGCCGATACTAAAACGTGATGTTGACGGACTGACGGTCACTCATTGGTCAGAGAATGTCGTCTCTGAAGCTTAACTTTCTGACTCTGTACAAATCAGTTACAAGAGGCAAAGGAATAAGTCAGCGACGGGTTTTTAATGACATTTAAACCTGACGGCACAGAACCAGACTGAATGAAGACAAAATACAGCTCTAAAATACTCCTTCATGATTCCTAAATAAGTTAAAAGTCCTTTTTAAACCAAAAAGAAGTTAACAGCAAAGATAGTTTGTTTTAAAGAGTCTTTTCCATTAAATCAAAGTTCGTCGGCACAGGAGCGATCTGTCTGCCACGAGAGTCTTTAAGCACCAATCAGTCCATTAATCCACAGGGATCCAAAAAGAAAAAACAGTTCAAAGAAGAATGATTGATCAACAAAAAATCTCTGGTATACCAGGCCCAAAAATCAAAAATTAAAGTGATCTCAGTGGATCCAGGGAAGAGTTAATGTCAGGAAGCAGCTCCTTCGTTTTCCTCCGCGTGCAGCAGCACATTACTGTTGTTTACCTCCGTTGTCATGACGCCTGTCATTGAGCCGCTGTATTACTTTAATGAAATCTTTTGAAAGCTTTTTTTTCCTTTAAAGACCACGGTGGCACATATGTTAGTAAAATTATGTTTGTGTCACGTTATAGATGAACATGCACGCACTTCTGCGCAGCACTTTAGCGCAGCTGTTATAAGATCCACGCCCACCATGAGTCTGTAGTCGGGCTAGTGGAAAAGCTGACCAAACCGAGTAGAGCCGAGCTGTGCCAAGTAGGGCTGGAATTGTATCGTGGAAAAGCGCCATAAGAGACTGAGGATGTGGACTAGAGTAATTAAAGTGGTATTGTCAACACGTGCCGGTGAGCAGAGAGAGGAATAACATTGTTTAGATCTACAAATGAACTTTATCCTATCGAGTCTTATTTTTTTCTGTTAAATAACCCCCCCCCCTTCATCTGGGCAAAGGAACCCAAAAGAGACACTGATTGCAGCAGCAGGTTTGTGCTTGCCAGACTCATTTGCATACAGTGGCCTGCTCTGGCTGAGAGGAGGACTTGTCCGCCTGTGAGTGGTTTGAAACTGAGGAGGGGTCCAGTCCACAGTAGGAAACCCACTGCTCGTTTGGTAGAGTAACATCGTTATGTGCTTTTAAAGCAGTCCCTAACTCCAGAAAAAAATCACTAGATTTGTTGCTTTTTTGAAAAACAGTCAGTAGAGAGGTTCAACACTGAAGTGTAGCAGTCCTACCTTGATAATAGGTGTGGTCAGTGTCATCAGTTGGAGTACCCACCTCAACAGCAAATCTATCCCATGGGAGTTCCTCATGGTTCAGTTTTGGGTCCTGCTGTCTTTTCCAACCACCCCCGCCCCCCCCCCCCCCCCCCCCCGGTAAAATCATTCACAAATATCCTGGCTATGCCGATGACACACAACTTTACATCCCAGCTGGACATGAGACCCAAACAAATATAACTTTACTCAACTGTCTAGCGAAAATAAAATCTGACAGTGCTTCAAAAGCTTAATGACACAAACCAGAAATCTTTGTTTTGGTCCCCAGTAGAGAGAGATCTCATTACCAATCTCTCTACTCTGTCAAATCATGTCAACCTGAAATCTGTGTTAACATTTGAGCCACAGTTGGCAAAAGTTTTTCAGCCTTGTTCTAATCAGTTCAGAAAATTATCACAGGTAAAGTTTAGAATATCAGCCAACAATCTGTGAAGACTCATTATTGTAATTTTTTTTTACACGTCAGAATTCAATCCACTGTGTACAAACAGTTTAAACTCAACAGCTCTGATTTTAAAAGTACCAATAAATTTGCCCACATCACTCCAAGTTAGCTGACCAACATCAGCTCCCTTGTATTTTAAAAATTGATTTTGGGGTCCAGACTGAAGACCAAAGAGGAACGTTTCTGTGAGATCCCCAAAACTTAAAACACACTACCAGAGGAGAATGGATGTGCAGTTCATCTCTTGTTTTATTTCACTACTCAAGACTTATTTTTATTCTGTCATTTTATTGCTTTGTTTTTAATGCATACACACAAAGTTATATTTTTGCTACGTTTTTTCTTTTCATTGGCTTTTCAGTTTCCTGTCTGTTTTAAACCATTTTTGCTGCCCACTGTGGGGTTTCCTGTACGGGAACGTGTGTTACAAATAAGTATTACTCGAACCCTCAGAATCTTGTTACACGACATGGAGATGTTAAGAGATGGAAACATCATTGACTGCTTTGAGCTGATTTACCTTTTCTTTGACAAATTAAAACTGATGAAAACAACTGAAGACACACACACACACACACACACACACACACACATTGCGAACTGTAAATCGAGGTGACATTGACTGAGGTGATTTTGCAGCCTTAGTACAGATGGCGGCAGATTTACTCCACAGTGCCAAGTCTGACTCATGGTTGTTCTCTCTGCAGCGTTCTGTGTTTCACTTTCTCAGTCCATTACCTCAAGCACTTCAATCTAAACTGGCTGCTGATGCCAGCGCTCTCTTTATCTCATTGCAAACTCAGCTACATTAGTAAAATCAAAATAACGGGGGACCGTCAATGCCAGGGTTCATCAACTAGGTTTTTTCCAAGGGCCAAACAAATGTCCAGCAGACCCTAAGAAGGCCAAATTACATAAACAAAATTAATATTGCATCATAAGTAAGTATCCCAGTTTGGACAAGGTGGGCTTTTTTATGTGTAGTTTGCATGTTCCTTCATGCCCCAATGTGTGGGTTCCCTCTGGGTGCTCTTGCTTCCTCCCACAGTCCAAAAAGCATGCTCATCAGGTTAATTGGTGAGTCTAAATTGCGGTTGTGTTTCACTGTAGAGATCTGCAGCCAGATCCTTTTTCATCTGCTGACCCACAGTGAGGGCTGAGGACTGGATTCTTTAAATCAGAGGTGTCCAAACTTTTTTCCAAAAGGGCCGTGTTGCATACTGTGAGAATGACCAAGGGCCGACGGTTCTTACAAACATATTTATTAACAGTGAAAGTAACAAATGAGACAAACTATTTTGTTTTGGTAGTTTCTGTAAAAAACAAACAGACAACTAAACAAAAAACTGTCTCCAAGTTTAGTCAAACATGCTCGTGTTATTATCACAGACCTGTGAGATAAAACCAAACCTGTGAAAAAAATGTTGTTTTTTATGGCAGGATCAGGATCTGGAATTTATCATGTTTGTTTTATGAGACAGTGATACAAACATTTTCTACCCCAAATATTTCTGATCCTGCATTCTGAACCATTTTATGCATCAATGTCTGTCTTTTCTCCACCATTCCATAACTTAAACTCAGTCTTTTGTCCTCTCAAGTTTTTTTTTTTTTTTTNNNNATACCTTGAAGTATGATATGATACAAGTTTGTCATTCATCATATATGAACAATTTTACAAGCTTATCTTTTTATTAGTAAATACTTCATACGATGAGTTACAGGTACGGACTGAGAAGAAAGAGTGGTAGTTCTTCAGCAGGGACTCATAATGATTTGATTTGAAGAACCACACAGATAGAAATTCAGTCTTCTTTTGGTCTGAAGTGCACATGATACAAAAGGCAACACAACAATTTTGGAATGTACTTTAGCTACAGATCATGGTGTCAATTTCTTCTCCAAAAAAAAAGACAAAAAGATCAGAGAAAAGACGACGGAGTTAAGAGTGAAGTGGCATGTACTGAAAGGTCACAGCATAAAAAGGATAAATAAAACAAACTGATGCTTTAACGAGAGAAAAAGTGCTTAAAGAAAGTACCAGTTGCACTTTAAATACTGAAAGTTTACTGCTACTATCCACTGCACATTCAGCTGTATTTTGATACATTTAAATCCAAACATTAAGTAAACACCCCCCCAAAAAAAATTCACAATAAAATATACAACCAAAAGTATACCTGCATGTAAAATAAACAAAGACACATTTCAACAACCTTTTACCATCCAGACATGAAACAATGAAGTGTGTCGGCTTCATCTCTGTTCACAGATCAACAGTGCTCACTCACAGTCAAATGAAACGTTTGAGTTTAAGGTGTAGTGATCAGTTTAGATTCTAAGATCTGACACAATCCCCCCAGACTTATGAACTCTGGTTAATACTGTCTGACAATTTTCACAACAAAGATGAGGTAAGCCTTCTTGTTGTCTTCACAAGAATCAGACCTTTACGATGGTGAGTCTAATACTGAGCTGCAGAGGCTCTGCAGGTAAACAGGGGAAACAACCACGTGTGTCATTTCTTTCAGCTGCACAGTGATGGAGATGGGTGTAAAATGTCAGACCGTGTGGCTCCACAGGTTCTGTTTCTAGCAGCACAAAATTTGAGATGATGTTGAAAGACAAGAAAATATGTACAAAAGATGTTTCTGACAGTTGAATTTATGATTGTCCAGAGTGACTTTTTGCTTTTACACAACCAGTGGATGTCAAACCATAATCCCAGTAGTGATGTTTGATACTAATGATTTCCTCACTGATCAGATACTGAGCAAAATTCAGGCAGGTATCGGCGACACTGATCCGATTCTAGTTGTACCAATTAAACTGGAGTAACTAATCATGGACATATACAGCTCTGGAAAAAAATAAGAGACCACTGCAAATGTTTCAGTTTCTCTGATTTTGCTATTTATAGGTATTTGTTTTGAGTAAAATGAGCATTTTTTTAAAATTATATAAACTACTGACAACATTACTCCCAGATCCCAAATATTGTCATTTAGAGCATTTATTTGCAGAAAATGAAAAACGGTGAAAATACCCAAAGAAACAAAAAAAACCCCAAACAAATCCATCTTAAATTTTAAACAACACATTACTCATGTTTTGACTTTGGAAGTATCCAGAAATCAATATTTGGTAGAATAACCCTGATTTGCAATAACATCTCTTATGCATCTTGGCCTGTTCTCCACCAGTTTTTCACAGAGAAGAGTGATGACCACAGCAATAGTTTTTATACATTTCCTCCTTAAATCAGATTTGTTTCAGGTGATCACCTCATCAGTACCTTCTTAGGTAGAAACAGGTGCTTGTGTTTGAGTTCGACAGACACTGAAATGGAATGACTGTCATATATGTAGAGATGCTGATTTCTGAAAATTTGCAGTGGTCTCTTAATTTTTTCCGGAGCTGTAGATAATATGTTATTTTTTTTTTCATTTTTCCAAAGTTTCTTTAAGTTAATCATGTTTTTTTTAATTCCATTTGCCCTTAATAATCTATCAAAAACTTCTCTATGTAATTCCCTTTAAAATAATCAATTCACTGGAAACCCCACCTGAATAAATGTAGGAGCTCAAATAGCTCCATACATGACTCTGTTTACACTCAGTCATTGTGTTTTCAGACTGAGTGACAGACTGAGCAGTGTGCTGTTGTGATTACACATTATGAACTTATCCAGGTGGAAGAAAAAGTAGTTCCCAGCCAAATGAGAGCTCAAAAGTTGTGTTTTTGTCCAATGTGTTCCTGTTCCTTTTGTTTAACATTACTTCAAATAAAAAACAGTATCAAAAGTATCGATATGTTGACGTGAGGATCGATTCTAGAGCGTAAAGATCTGGTATCGGTGGTATTGATATTTCAGTATTGATCTGCTCATCACTAAATCCCAGTTGAGTCCTCAGGTTTGATCCAAACCAGGATACATTCAATATAGTAATCCCCCCCACCTGTTCTCAGATGCTATCAGACATCAGCTGCTGATATTAACCTTCACTTTCTATCTAAATCGCTGGAAAACCTGAAAAATAAGAGGACATTTTCCCAAAACAGCACAAAGACTACAACTTTGGAAAAGGTAAAATCTTGGTGTGATGTAGTGATAGCAGCGGTGCGATGACTTCAGCTGGTATTTCCTGCTTCAAGTCAGGTCCAATTTACAATAATACGAGTCATGTCTTACAGTATCACTTAGATGTGATTGTGAAATGTTGAATTAAATGGTGATTATTTGTAGAGTGGGACATGTTAACACTGTGTCCCTGTGGTAGTGATTGGAGAAGATCACAGTCACTGGCACCAATGAGAAGTTAAGAGAGGAGCACTGCCAAGAAGCTCGTGTTCAATAGAAGAAGAAAAGGAGCCGGTAGGTTGCTCTTTTCTTTATATTCTTGAAGACAGAGGACACACACAGGCCAGTGCATGTGAGAGTGGATTTGATAGTGATTAACAACTATGAATGGGGTTGCAAAGGAGTAAAAATTTTCAGAAACGTTTCTTGAAAATTTACATGGGCCATTTAGCTGGGAATGGGAGTATTGAACATTTTTAGGGTTTTGTTGAGACCAACTTGAATGAATCTTTCTAAAAATTTAATTGCTAAAAAATTATTTCATTTGTCACAAGTGATAACCAGTCACAAGGAGACAGCAGCCTGTAAATCTGATGAATTTCAGGTCCTTGATGAGTAGAAAGCACGACCTAAGGAGACGCTGTTAGAGCCCCGTTTGTGACAATTACCCAAAATGTAACAACCACCTGAAACAAAATAAAACCCAAAATGTAATAACAGACCCTGCTCAGAATCTGTAACATTATCGACAAGTCATCACATTTTGGGTTTTGTTACTTTTTTTTTTTTTTTTTTTAACATATATATCAAATCTAGGGCTAATTTTACAATTTGGGTCATTGTTACAAGACAGGCTCTAACAGGAGCTTAACTTATAATACTGGAATTTTTTGAATGGTGCTGCTAAGGGGACAGAAGAAACCTGTCTGGACTGTTTTAAATACCTGAATCCTTTTTTTCATTTCAAGATACATGGCTTTTTTTGTTCTGTGAAATAAAAGCATTTAGGTTTTCCAGATCTAAAAACTGATAAGTGTCATTTTATAAATGTTGTGTCAGGTAAATTTGCATGTATGTTTGCTTACGACAGATATCTACGTCTATATTTATGACAGACTTGCCAGATAGTTCCCAAAAGTTTCCCTGAAAATTAGTTTTGAGATACCGCATGGGCATGTTTGCATGTCAGCTTACAACAGATCAACATGTTTGATATTTATACATATATATAAAACAGGTGTATACGGATATATATGACCAAGTAAATGCAGTAAATTCCCATGGAACATTTCCACCTTTGAAAAATCTCTAAATTTGCAACCCCATGAGTGGTCTCATTCACTGTTAGCCCCTATTAAAAGCCACTATGTACTAATTAAACATAATTAATGCCCAGCTGCAACTTATTTAAGTCGGTGTTGAACACAAAATTATTGCATGTGTCTTAAGTTTGAGTCAAACTCATTGCACAATCAGGGAGGATTGTCAGGTGTACAGTGTGACGATGAAGCTTCCTCAGAGCAGTGATTGGACAAATATCCGTCAGTAAAACAAAGGTAGAGCACTGTGCTGATCCATGTAAATGTGTCAGAAACCAGAAAGATAAGTCACAGAAATTAACCCAGCTGTTAACAAACTCCAACACACCACAGAACTGCTTTGGCCCCGTCCTGGAAACATGTCAAATACAACAATTAAAACTAGGAATGAGACAAACAGCCACAGTGTAAAATCTGAAGTGCAGAAATCGATCTGATCTACCAATCAAATGAGATTCCACCCGTCAACAAGCCAGCCCCCCAGTAACAGATGGGGCCAGGTTACCAACACATTCATATCTATATATAATATATATAGCTGGCTTCTTCCATTAGGAGGAATCTACCATAGAGTTCACATTTTGGTTCTTTCCAACAGAGCATTTCCACACGGGAATGATCAATAAACACAAACATTGATGCAATGTTAACATTTCCAGGCAGGCTGTAACCAAAATCCACCTCCCTCCTGCTCAAAACGTAACGCTCTGGAAGTGAAATGGCTCCGTTGAGAAAAAAGCAGAGCACCTCAGACCAGTGATGAAGGTTATTACATGTAGATGGTTCATTTTCTTTTGGCTCTCATGAAGCTATGTAAATTTGGAGCTGCACAGGATTCTGTATTTCGAGCAACTAGCCACATGATCAAGCTTTGGCTCTGGTCGGTACGTCACCAACAATGGCCAGCAAACCCCCTCCAAGCAGGGAAGGAAAGTAAAGCGTAGATCCTGGAGTCTTCTTTAGCCTGCATGTCCTCCTCCTGCCGTAAAGCCAGATCTGCCCTCAATCCATCCATCCATCCATCCAGTGGCTCTGTTAGACAGCCCAGATCTTCTTCTGCTGGAAGTAGGTGTCAAACCTGGCCTGGGCGTACTCCTGCAACACAGAGAGGTTTACGTTTACACTGCTCCTTTAAACCACAGTGAGACCGCCAATGATGTGATGTGACTGTAGAGCAGTTGTTCAACCTTATTTAGACCGTAACCCCATTTTTTCATCACAATTTCCTGCTTACAAAGACAATTTCTGCTTAAAATGAATGTCTCAGCAATATTTTCCAGCTTCCTTACCCTTGCGATGGCAGAGCTCACCTCTAGGACTCTTTCAGTGCTCGCTCATTAACTGTCATAAGTAGTGGCAATGCTCAGTCATGTTGAAGGGCAAGGGTTAAAGAAGAAAAAAAGGCAAATATAGTGCATGTTTTGGCTCCCAAGAGGTGAGTTTATCTTCTTTTAACCAACCAAAGAGGAAGATTAGTGTGGTTTTCCAACTGAGGGGCACTTCAGCATTTGTTTTGGCTGCCAAGAGGGCACTTGATCGCAAATTTTGTCTCCAAAAAGGGCACTTCAGAGCGCATTTTCCAACTGCAGCCCCTGGCTAACTCCATCACTGCTGTCTTTAATTTTTTTCATTGAGCATGACTCCCTCTTCTGTTTGTGTCTGCGTGCTGCTCCAGAGTAACATCAAAGCCCTGTTAAAGGGGACCTGGCTGTTCAGACTGTCAATAAATCTAATATGTAGTAGATTCAGTACTACGTTAGAAAGTGGCTTGAATCTGTGAAAATGTCAGAGCTGAGCTGTTCACACTGTAAGAAACAAGGCAGATATGGGTCACATTTAAACAAAAGAGTCAGATTCAGGGCACTTTTAACTACAGTGTGAATACAAAATTAGAGACTTTCTGACACCACGTTACATGATTTCCAAAAAGTCTCCATGATAAACACAAAAAAGAGCAGCTTTTAAGGAGGTCTGTAATTTGACTCAGTCCTCCGACGAACGGGGGCACCATGCTCGACAGCTTTCATCACTGCAGACCTTATGCAGTATCGAAACAGTGACTGCTTCATATAGACAGTCAAAGTAACAGTCAGAACAATTTGTTAGTTTGACATATATCACACAGATCACAGTGTAAACAGGCTGAGCACTTCACCTTGACTTCTTTTAAAATAATTAATGGTGTCCCCCAGCGCTCTTTCTCTTCCTATAATTTACAATTTATACCAACAGTATCGCTCATAATGTTCCAAAGTGGATGATTCCGTCAGTTACTGCTTCACACCATCTCAGTGTCACTCTGTCACTTACAGGAAGCTTTAAATGCCGTTCAAGACACTTTTGAAAAGTTCAAACCAGTTTTAATCCCAATGAAGCCCTAACGTTTACAAACTCTAAGACAAAGCCTCTTAACTTTCCGTCTGTTCATGTCTCAGAGTGATGGGACTGAGCCTGTTTCTTCTTAAAAATCCAGAGGATTTCTAAATGATGATTCTCTGTGGTTTTAAGCTTCACATTCAGAGACTTGTAAAGAAGTTCAAGCCAGGCTTTTGATTAAAGACAGGTTTCTTTTGCTGCAAAGAAAATTCTTGTTACTGCTACTTTTATACCTCTTTGATTCATTTTTTTCTGCATGCCTCATCTCAGAGCCTTCATTCTCTAGATACTGTTTATCAAGGCTCATCACTAATCTTCACTGCTGCCGATGTGTCCAAGTTGACTGGTCCTCGCTCTCTGACCCAGTCTCTTAATTTGTTTTTGCCCTCTCTACTCCGAGTACGTCTTGAAATAGGGAGAAAGAGTTTCATATCCTCTTTTTCTGCAGGCTGCAAGAGGTTTTAGTGAGCTGGTCTCTCTGCATGTTTTTAGAGTGAGACTGAAGGAGCTGGAGGAAAATATGTCTGCTTGTGGATGACTTTCTGTTCTGTGATCCAGGATAGTTTGACATCCTATTTTTAAATAATGTGATGTTTCTCTTTAACTTTGCTGTAACATGCTGCTGCTGTTGGTCTTGGCCATTGACTGTATATAGAATGGACAGCGTGGCTCCGCCTGTCAACGTTCTACGATTTTGAAGCCAAAAAACCCCGTTTCTCTAGCCGCCATTGTGCAGCCAGAGTCTGCGCAGTGGAGAACTTCCGGTAGAGCCAAGTAAAAAAGAGAAATAAAAATATTTATTTCTTCTTCTTTAGAAAGTGTTGTCTCTTTCTGGCTCTGGCACGAACAGCAGCTGTCAACTATCGTAAAACAAAACTTATAACACGGTTTTTAACGTCCAATAACTAAAGAAAAACCAACTCCTCTGTAAAAAAACACCTGAACACAATACAGCTAAATTATACCGTCATACCACCTTAGCGTATGGATGAGAGAAACGTTTCTACAAGGTATCGTAATTTTTTTTAAGTTTTCCCGGCTCATATCTGGAATATATGGGGAGGCGGGGCTTATGACCTATACTGCAGCCAGACACCAGGGGGCGGGGCATCTGCTAGAGGCTTCAGTTTGAGCCGAACGTCGTTACGTCCACTCATTATACAGTCTATGGTCTTGGCCAGAGCGCTCTTGTTAAAGAAGTTTTTAATCCCAATGAGAGTTCACTGGTGATATCAATTTTAAATAAACATGTAGTGCATTATTCTGAAAAGGAACATTATTTTGAAAACGTTTTATCATGTTTGATTAGAGATGTCTTAAACCCACTGAGACGATGTACACTGAGGTTAGACATGAGGTCACTTTCAGTCATAACTGGATTCATCCAGCAGGACAGTGAGCCTCCATGAGGTCTGTGTCTCAACTCTACAGGCTCTGATGCTATGTTACCTTCTTATTTACTGTCCACTTGTTGTGACAGATACAATCTCCAGCATGAGTCTGCAGTGTCCTGTCAGACTGACCTGACCTGTTGCTAACACAGCAAACATTTACACAGCATGACCCCTCAGGCCTGCACTGTTGACCTCACTCAGGCCTTTGTGGTATTTTTTCTTTTCTCGTTCAAACATAAAACATGAATGTTCTCACTCACCAGGTATCCAAACTTGATGGTGGAAAGGCGAGCCTGGATGATGGACCACAAGCCCCAAAAGAAGTGAGACGCAAGAGAGAACCTAAAGATCACAAACACAAAGTCCCATTGTAAAACACTTCCTGTTTGAACCTTTCTCTCCCACTGTGTCATGACCTGTGCTCACCTGTTGACCTCCACATACAGCTGCTCCTTCAGCTTCATTTGGTCCTCTTCGCTCAGGTTGTCAAAGCCTCGATCGGACTCGTGCAGGTAGCTCTCAATGAAGTGGAGCTGCACGGACACACATTCGCACTCATGAGTGATCATCAGGTTGAGTGAATAGATAGGATGCTAGTTTGTAATTTGCTGCATACACACCTGCTGGGCCTTTGAAGGGTAGGCCTGAGTGTTGACTTTAAAGAAAGGAAACTCATCGCAGTTGTAGTCGTACATCCATTCACAGAAGTGGTTGCCAATGTCAAATCCTCTGTGAAGTTGAAGAAGAGAGAGTGAGACAGGTGATGACATTACATAAGGAATTAGGTCTGAACAATTTGCACAAATAACCTAGTTGAGATTATTTTTCCCCATATTTCTGGTGCCATTATTTTTGTGCGGTCCTATAGGTTTATAAACAATCATATTGTTGGAAATGAACATTGACATCAATTATGGCAAGACAGCAACTCATGACATTTTCTTTTTGCTACTCATGACTGTTTTTGCCCATTTTTTTTTCCACCACCACTTTTGGACCATTTTTTTTTACTACCTCCTGACTATTCTTTTATTTTCATCCCAAATTTCCTGCCACTTTTTGTTGTCTGTAGTTATTTTTACCACTTTTCACTGTTTTTTTTGGTCACTTTTTCCCCATTCCTGCTGCCTTCTGACCATTTTTCTCAGTGTTCTTGCCCATTTTTTGTTGGTTTTGACCATTTTAGTCACTTTTTTCACCACTTTTGGGCCATCTTTTTCCACTTTCTGAGTTTTTCTCAAGTTTTCTCCCAACTTTTCGCCAATTTTTGCTGCGTCTTGACCCCTTTATGCCACGTTTAACTCATTTTTATTGCTGCTTCTTGTCATTTCTGCCATTTTCCACCACTTAGATTGTTTGTCTTGCAAGGCTAAGAGTCAATAATTTGGCTACTGAGCATGAGCATGGGTGAGTAATACTGGTGTAGAACATAAAACATTTACTGGTAAGTTTGTCTGATGTTCTGACACAAGTTGAAGAAATATTGCACTGTCTGGGATTAAAATAATGCAACAGCACACAGTACAATATAATCCAATTTTTGATTGATTGCCCAGCCCTATAAGGAAATATTTCTGAAGACTTCTCAGGTATGTTGGAGTTTGAGTTGTGTTCACTGCAAAAACTGAAATCTAAACAAGTCATTATGTGTTATTTTTAGTCAAATTTGTCTTACTATTCTTGATTTGAGCCACATTTACCAGACAAGGTCATAAAATGTCTCATTTCAAGTTTTTTAAAGACAAAAATGAGGCATCAGTTGCTTGCAACAAGTAAAAAAAAATCTGCCAATGGGAAAAGATAAAAGATTCTTATTTTAAGACATCTTTCTAATTTCAAGAAACTTCCCTGGCGAATTCGTCTTATCCCATTGGCAGATTTTTTGACTTGTTACAAGCAATTTACACCTCATTTTTGTCTTAAAAAACTTGAAATAAGACATTTTTATGACCTGATCTGGTGAATGTGACTCAAAGTAAGAACAATAAGACAATTTTTACTACAAATAAGACATAATGACTTGCTTGGATTTCTGTTTTTGCGGTGTTAAGAGTGTGTGTCTTTCAGATCAGGGGACTTTAACATTTACATTCCTGATTAGGTTTGGATGCTTCCCCTGCAGCCCTGCACGTCTGTAACCTTTTGTGTTGTTTGTTTGAAACATGAGACCTTTTTATCTTTGAGTGTTACGCTGCTGTTTGACTATTCTCAACTTACACTCTTGCATTCCAAACTTTTCCTGAAGCTCTGCACAGGTAGAGCCTGTGAACCAGAATCACCCCCTTCACTTTCTACATCCACCCCTTCAGTCAGTGGGTTGATCATTGTGTGTGTGTGTGTGTGTGTGTGTGTGTGTGTGTGTGTGTGTGTGTGTGTGTGTGGGTCCAGTGGGGGGGGTGTGTCCTTCCTGTACATACATTGTGGAGCACATGCTCACATGCTCGGGGGTGTTTGTGTGGGGCGGGTGGTTTGTGTTCGCAGGGTCACGTGTTTGCTGAGCAACATATGAGGAGCCTTAAAGGGGCCACGCTGAAAAGAGCTGCAAGGGGTGTTGAGTGTGTGTGGCTCTCATGTGTGTAGAAGGGGGAGTGAGAGAGGTGGAGACATGACGTGAGGGAAACAGTGTGCTCCACCATGTTTCCAAGAAATGGGCTTCAGAGGAATGTACACATTCAGGCATGTATATGTTTAAAGACACCCAAAGGTGCTGATACAAGTATTCTTCTGCTGTATTTCATCACTCGGCCTGCGTGGCAATACACTGCACCATCATCATCATTTATTTCACTGACAGGCTCTGGATAATGTCCTAACATTGCCTCCATCCTCTGAGTCCTCATTGGCTGAAAAAATCCTGGTTACATAACAGCAGCAGTAAATAATTCAAGGGTGCTGTTGCCATGAGGAAGGGCTGCCAGAGAGAATATTGAGATCTGGGTTACTCTTCATCCTTTCTCTAATTCACTTTTTGAAATTAAACTCCACCCCACAACAAATCTACACAGAGCCCAGACACAAAGATGTGCCAAGGGACAAAGAACTGGCAGGAGGATGAAGTGCAGTGACTCAGCTGCTGCAGCTAAAGGATATTTATCAGTTGTGTGAAAAAAAAATGGGGATGCACTGGTGCAGACACAGCTGGTATGGTCTCACTGAACTACATTTGGACTGTGTATATGCTGCTTGTGTAAACCTAAAGTTCTGTACATTCTGCAGAAACTCATCAACTCTTACAGCTGACGTCTTTAAATGAATGAGTTTATCAGGATATGAAAATATGAGACTTCAAAAACATACATAAAAGGACACACGACCAGATTAAAGTTATGAATTGTAGGAGTAGAATAGTTCAGAATGTAAAAAACAATCCTGATAAAACCCAGATCCTGAATCAGCCATAAAAACAGAGATATATTTTGCTCATATCGCCCCCTTACAGAGAACATTTCCCTTGGTCAGAAGCAGAGTTTACTGATGTTTACACAGCACGTAGCTCTGCAGAAAACTGACCCTTTATCATCTAATATCAGGAGACACCTGAAGGACAGGTGAACTATGAGTTCATCGGTCTGTGATGATGAAACAAGGACAGATTTTTACAGAAATCACTACAAGAAATAGTGAACAAATAAAGAATTCAGTAAGAGCTGATGGCCCTCGGTCAGTTGCTTTGCATCAATTTAACAATAAAAAGCTAATGAGCCCTTTGTTTTAAGCTACTGTCATTTTAATCAGTTTAAAGGTTGTTGTGTAAACAAACAACAGCTGACACTGACAGATATTCATATCAGACTTAGAATGAGAAAGCATTTCCTGATGGTAGCATAAATTTATCAACACTTTATTTTTTGCATCAAACCTTTTTTTTTTAACATAAGTACAACCCTTACATCCCAAACTTAAATGAAATATATAAACTTCTGTCCAGACTAAATAAATAAATCGCTAAAAAGTGCAATAATCCATTAAACAAAGACATTTTATTCTAATTATTCTTAATACAGAAATGCCATGGCTGTATCCCTAAAAAGTGTAAATGTAAAAAAAAAATGTGACGTGTATTGAGCAAAGGAAGCGATGTGAACAGCTGCAGTCTGGATGGTAATGTTTTTGTTGTTAACCCTTTATACTGGGTCCCTGTAAACACATTAATAGAAGTAAACAGAGCTCTGTAACATGTTGTAAACACAACATGAAAGTGTAATTCTTCAGGTTTCATATGCAAAAAGAATAACAGTCTGTCTTATCTGGTTTCAAATCTACAGATTATCAAATCTTAGTATGCAGATCTTAGCAGAAGTGCTATGTTGGTCTCTATGGGGTTAAAATCTGTCGTACAGTAGCCACTAACTTACCGATAATTGTAGCTGCTGTATTCAAAGTCGATGAGCATCAGCTTTTGTTTGTCTGAGCTCTGGCGGCCTCTCAGCAGCAGGACGTTTCCTGAAAGACAAATCTGACTTGTCAGAGACATTTTGTACTAATATAAATATTAATCACTTAATATATTCACCACTGAATTCACAATGTGTAAAAGGACAAAAAGACAAAATGATATCTGAATTAAAATTTGATTCGCAGAGAGAAGTTTGTCTTATTTTTATTTTCAAAGGAATACGGATCCAAGGACGGGCTAAGCCTAAACCTGTTCTGGAGATTTTTCTTTCCATTTGTTCAGACTAACTAGAAAGCGTGAGATGTTTTACCTGCTTAAATTACACGTCAGCAGCAAGCTTCAGAAGACTGCAGGTGCAGCCGAATCTGTCAAGCAGGTAAAACATCCCAGGCTTTCTATTTTGTCCGAACACGTGAAAAGAAAAAAACTATCTTATAAGAAGACAAGATGAACATTTTCAATTAGGTTTTGGAGTTTGTGAGATAGAATGCTGAAGCCTTTAGTAAAAAATTAATACCCTAAAGTGTTTGTCACTTAAAGGGAACCTCGACTGTAAGGACTAATAGGCATGAATATGCTTAAATGTTTGTCTCAAACTAGAATTTGTTGTTAAAAGGCAAAACAAATTGGTTGTTCTTTTAAAAAAAATAAAGTTTAAAACACAGTTTCTATCCTTCGGGCGCAGCCATTGTTTTACTGCTGCAATGCATTCTGGGTTGATGAAATAGATTGGTTGCTTGGTGCCGAGCATCTGGACTTTGCCGTTTACTCACTACTAGTCACCCTAAGTCACAAGGTTTCAGGAGGGAAAAAAACATAATAATGCCACATGTGGCTGCTTTTGGGTGCACTTTTCAGTCCAAAGGAAACAAGGAGACTGATGTTAGTCTGCACAGCTTCCCAAAAGACAAGAAAAGAAGGAAGTTGTGGGAAATCGCTTGTGGGCGTAAACAACTTCCCATGGACCCGCGGCTATGTTCTGGCCACTTCTCCCCAGAAGCATTTGCTG
Source organism: Thalassoma bifasciatum (assembly GCA_008086565.1). Classification (NCBI taxonomy): domain Eukaryota; kingdom Metazoa; phylum Chordata; class Actinopteri; order Labriformes; family Labridae; genus Thalassoma; species Thalassoma bifasciatum. Next base: position 34,024 of record RPOG01004212.1, read on the forward strand.
CATTTAGCCGGCCCATGCTGATGAAAGAGCTGACAGGTGTGGGTCATTATAAACGGAGACTAAAGCCAAATGCTGTGCCGACTATTTTCCAACACAAACCCACAAAACTTCCTCTGGAAACCACTGAAGTCCGCTCCAGGACTTATATGATCCTGTATGAGATCGAGCCCGGTGCAACCATATGACATCACTACCCAGACGTTATTGCGGCGTAAACAACAATGGCGGCCTACAGGTGAAAATATTTTTTCAAATTTTATACAAACTAAGATATTTTGAGAGATTTTATTATTGTTCTTATGTAGCTGGTAAAAACACTGATCATTTAGGAAAATGATGTTCTGGTAGCCAGGGTAACTTTTAAAGCCTCCAAGGCCACAACTAAGTTTTTAAATCTAACGAAATCAGAGCCAAATCAGGCTGTAAAATCCTGGATATATGAGGTTAGAGCGATGAAGAAGTCTGAAATATCTTTTTTACCTTCCTGACAGTCGTTGTGGCAGAACACGACAGGAGAGTGTGTAGAATCCAGCAGACACCTGAAGGTAGAGAAAACATGTCAGATGATGATCAGTGAACTGTGGTTCAAAAAGAGGTACAATCCTCATTTACTGTTCCACAAACAGACCAAACTCAGTGTAGGAACAAAACAGTTTGGTTCAGGGACATCTACAACCATACTTAATAATAATAATAATATATTTTATTTAAGGGCGCCTTTCATGGCACTCAAGGTCACCTTACAAGAAATAAGTGCATTAAAAGATGACTAAAAACAGATACTTGGCTTTATTACATGACACGTGCACAGATAGAGCATAGCTATGAAACTAAAAGCAGTGCAGAAATATTTCAGACCAGGAAGTAAAAACAGACCAATAGCCCCATGAAACATCGTGGTAGCAGTCAGGTTTAATACGACCAATCTGATCCAACATGGTTCACAAACAGAGAAAGTCCAAGAATACTTGTCTGATTATAAACCTTCACACTTCTTTTCAATGTTTCACTTCAGTATTTACACATGCCAAACTTCATGGTTGCCCCCTTGCAGACTATCAATAACTATATTAAAAGAGGAGATGTATTAAATGCACAAGCCAATACAAGAGTACAGAAAACATTTATTGGCTTGAGCTGAAGGACAAAGCTGTAGTAGCTTCTAAACAGTAAAGACAAAACTCCACCTATAGAGTGAAGTTGAAATCAGATTAGTGCTCCGCGCTGCCTCGTCTACATCCATTTCCTTTTAAAAGAAATTACATAACTCATGTTATTAACAGAGCAGATTTTTTTTTTTGGCAAATATTCTACACCGGATTTGTTGCGTACGTGTAAAACAGGGATTTTTTTCAGTGGTAAACATCACAGGACCGACACATTCTGCACATTCAGTTGCATAACACCACACATAACACCATATTTAGAATTCCACACATGCTTCCTGTGTTAGTCGCTCGGCGCTGGTCACTGTTCTGTGTGTGCGCGTGTGTGTGTGCATGTGCGTAGGTGTGTGTGTGCAAAAACTCACTTGAGCATATCCATCTCCTGTGGCAGGTTGTAGCTGAGCAGGCGGTTGAAGCGGCGCAGGTGGGACTCTCTAGTGAAGTTCAGCCTCATGACTTGGTTCAGGTACCTGGAGAGGAGAGAGTAACACACATTTATTCCTAATTTTTCCTAAATATGTTACAGTTTTATCATCAAAACAGCACAGAGGGAAGTGGGATCATGTGTCAGTGAGAGTGCTGTAGTTCAAACACACTTTAATGTCACTCTGACTCACAGATAAGTGTGGCACCACAGCCTGACATCAGTGATTGTAAGTTAGAGGTTATGATGACCTGAGGGGAACTTCTGAGTTTGAGCTCAACCAACGACTGTGAAACATGTGGACGTCGTCTCTGTGACTTTGTCAGTCTGTTCCTGATGCTGAGTCATGAAGCTTTTCGTTGGTAAAGTGGCTGAAGAGGCCACTCTACCAGACCTGTCAGTCACATGAGCTGTGAGCTGTCCTCTGATTGGACAAACTTGGGATCTTAATATCTTCCTAACCGCTTAATTGGAAGAAGAAAAAAAATCCCCCTGTGTAGTGTACGCTGACAGAGAAATAAGCCCTTATCTGATCTGGGTTGTAAATATATTTATTAATGCTGTAAAAGTTCAGCCTCAAGTGGACACGGGATGAACTGCAGTATTTTGCATTTCCTCATAGGCTTTAAATTTTTACATCAGATACTTCTTCATTAAGGTCACTCTTTGAAAATGGTGACTTTCTGAACAGGAATGTTGTGTTTTATTTTGATTTTTTTGTTTTTTTTACAATGAAAACATAGTCCACAACAATGCACCACCTACCATATAATTCAACATAAATTAAGGCTTCATTTACTTGAATACATTATTACATCATATCAAAAAATGGCACCAAAGAGGAGATGTTTTATCAATGTATTAGTATTTCACCTCAAATAATTCAATATTTAACGACTAGCTTTACTGAAATGTCTCGTGTTAACAAATTGCAGGCAAAACCAAACTTCTTAACTTATAAAAATATCAGCTGATCATAAAAATTGTATCAGTTTTTTAAATCAAATTTCATTCCCTTGACTTTGAGCTCCATAAAACCAGTGACACATCTTAAGTCTTCACATGAAATTACTGGTTAATTCTTAAAACTGCCAAAAAATGAAGAAAATGTGATGAGCAACTTTCTTCTGTTCCTCAAAACTTCCAGCAACCTCTTGCCTCGGATAAATTTTGGCAGGGATGCAGCAGTTTTTCAAAATAAAGTTTTTTCCAAAAAGTTTCTACAATGACATAAAATCAAGGCATAGCGATTTTTTTGCAAACTAATTTTAAATATAAGTTGATATTTTTCATGCTTTAAGTATCATAATAAATAACTATAACTATTCACTTTGTAATGTAATCAACTGTTATTTGTAATTTAAAACAAACACTAACCATGCTCTCTAAGATATATGTTATGTGCATTAACCCTCTGATGCATGAATTATGAAAGTCAGTGTCAGGATTTTTCCCTTGGGTGTTTTTATTTGTCTTAAGGCATGAAAAAAAAGTTTTCCATTTTTTTCCCCAAATATTTGTAACTGAGCATTCAACAAAAAAACAGTGTGAACTTAATGTAAATATGATTTTCTTTTCTTTGACTTCTTTTCTTTTCTCCTTTTTGTTTTTTTGTTATTTCACAAATCTTTTTTTTAATGGTTTGTGAAACATTTAAACTGTCTTTCATCCATCTTAACACTGAATTATTTATAGTTTATAAGCTTTTTCACCCTCAATTGTTTGTTGTTTTGTTTTCTATAACTTTTTAAAAAATATACACGTTTGGAAAAAAAAATTGAAAACATTTTTCAGGCTCTAAGAAGAATAAAAATATCCTGACACAGGCTAATATGAATTTCTACCACACGAACCATTGAATTTAGGGGTAAATAACTTTTAAATAGGTGCCCACTGTAGTGACCACTATGCACCACAGGGTTCCAACTGGATAATGTACAGTTTAACCCTCTGATGCATGAATTATGAAAGTCAGTGTCAGGACTTTTTCCTTGAGTGCTTTTATTTGTATCAAGGCATGAAAAAAAGTTTTCCAATTTTTTCTCTAAATATATGCAACTGAGCATTCACATGAAACAGTGTGAACTTAATGTAAATCTGACTTTTTTTTTCTTTCTTTGACTTCTTTTTTTAATTTTTTTCTTTGGTAATTTCATGAATAATCTTTTTTTAATGTTTTTCAAAACTTTTTAAATCTCTTTCATCCATTTTAACACTTATTAATTTATAGTTTATAAGCTTTTTCACCCTCAAATGTTTGTCTATAACATGTTCAAAAATATATGCATGTTTGGAAAAAAAATGAAGAAATTTTTTCAGGCTCTAAGAAGAATAAAAATATCCAGACACAGACTAATATGAATTTTCACCACATGATCCATTGAATTTAGGAGTAAATAACTTTTAAATAGGCGTCCACTGTAGTGACCACTATGCACCACAGGGTTAATAACAATAAAATATCTGCCTGCACTGGTAAGTCACTCCAGTCCTCAAAATTTTAAAGTCTGAAGACTCATGGGAAATAAGAACCAGATCATCTCTGGGTTTATCAAGTGGGTCACTGGTGTTTCCTTAAGTCAGGCACACGACACCTTAGAGAAACTCATCAGTTACACTCATGACACCTGACACGCTGCCTTAAGCCGTCTTGTCTAAACTCTGACTCATACCCGCTGGACTAGGTTTTGTCTTCTGCTTCTTGAGAGGAGAACAGGAAGAGCAGCAAAGAAAAAGACAAGTAGAGAGATATTTTCTGATATCATGGCTCCTAACTTGCAATATTTCTATTTCTTCTCATGCAGATCCATCAACTTGATCTAACTGGGTCTGAAATTTTCTCCACTGCTCTCACAAGTGAAAAAACAGTAGCTTGACTAAAAGACTAAATGTGGTAAAGTAGCTAAAAACATTGATGCTGTAATGTGAGCACCAGTATCAGTGGTAATTCTCTGTTGCAAAGAAGAGAAGTGAAAGAAGAAGGGGGTAAAAAGACGTGTGGTTTGTCAGATGCAGCAGGTCAGAAGGTTCTTTATTAAGGCAAAGGCCACTTTATTCTGATGCACAGTTCAGACAGCTTAATGTGATTTGCATGTAAAAATAGCAAAGAGAAGCACAAGATGTTTACACACAACAAATTAAGAGGATTTGTGATGGATTAAATAAAAGACATAATAAGCTACAGTTCAGGAAGGATAATAAACGCGTAAATTCACTTATAAACTCGTAGTCATCATGAATTTTCAAGGGGTGAGAAATGTGTCCACAAGATCTTCACAAAGAAGTGGTATTGGTGAATTAAAAACGCACAACTCAACGTGAGGGTGGGAAATCCAGAAAAGAGAAAGATGCTCAGTTCCTTTGGCCCTGTTTTGAACTCTCACAGCTGCCTCCTCATGCTTTGGGTTTATGGTAGAGGGATTGAAGCTTTAATAAATGCAGGAGGTGAAAGCATGGCTGAGTTTTCCTAAATCTCTCTCTCTCTCTGAGATGATAAAATAATGATTTGGTTCATTAATGCCTTGATGCAGTCGCTGCAGCCTTGATATCAGTCTAAATCACTGAGATAATAACTTGTCTTCTCTCACTAAAAAAGTGCTCAGAATTCTGCAGCTTATTCTCTCTCGTCCTGTTCTTAATTAAGAAAGTGCTTTAGCTTTCTCTCTTAAAGAAACATAATTTTTTTCTACTCTTTCCAGCTTAGAAACATCCACTGAAACACTTCTAGCCACAGGTATCACCTCAATACTCCACATGATACAGGCAGCATCACCGACACACACTCAAGTCTACAGAAAGTCCTTAAAAAACTTAGATTCATAAGTTAAGCTAAGTAAACATTGTGCGCTCTAAATGCAGTGACACTCCATAACCTTTTAGCTTCGGATGTGTTGGCAAATTTGCGTAAGTGCTCTTTAAATGACCTTTATTCCAAAACAGTTTGCACAAGAAAAGGCTTCAGGTGAGCACTTGAAATTTTCAGGTGAGCACGTAAAAGTTTCAAGTTCGCACGTGAAATTAATTTTTTTTTTACCTTTTCTTGTCCCTTTAGGGGCTCCGTAGGCATTTTTAGGTTCAGGCGATAAAGAGTTTTAAACATCCAGATTTTTTTTCACAAATGTTGCCTGCTCTGCATGCAGTAATGTTCCTAAAACTGTACTTTACATTCACATAAGATTTAAATTGAAAAGGACTTTGATGTTTGAGGAAATCATTATGTCTATTCATTGATTAAGTCATCTACCAAAATCAGTTGAAAAAAAAAAATCACTTCTCACATTAAATATTATGTGAATAAAATGCAATTAATTAGTTACAAAATCTTAAACTGATTAGATTATTTTAAAATGGAGTCCCACCAGAGACAAATTTATAAGAATGAAAGTATTTGAAGATCTGACTGTACCTCATTTGACTTTAGGACAACTTGGACTAAACTACAAGCACTAGATAAGATTTAATGTTTTTTGAGGTGTTAGAGAACAGCGCTTCATTCCTTCATTGTGGTTAAGGTCTCCAACGTTCTGTCATAAATCCCAGTTCAATGACTGTGAACAGGTTTTTCTTTCTGACGTGGAGTTTTACAAACTCAGGTTCAGATAGGTCATGTTTGTGTTACATAAGATAAAAAGTAGATTTCCACCTTCACAGACGATCAGTGGAACGGGGTTTTGGACTTTATCACCAAAGGCAGACAGACATTGTGTAAAGTAAACATATTCATGAACTTGGGGGCAATTCAGTCGGATGTACATTATGATAAGACACCCTCTCTTTTGTACATTTAGATAAGTAATCAGTGACACAACTTGCTATCTCTGGACAGGACAAGTCAAAGGAGAAGTTTCAGATCTTATGCATCTCCATTTTAGGGTCTCTTTTGAAGATTTAGGTAACAATCAGGTATCAGGAGAACTTACTTGTCCATGGTTCCAAACAGCCACTTAGGCTCCTTGTTGAAAGGCATCCTCATCCCATGAAACTTTGCCATCTTCTCTGCGACTTCTGCAGAAATACTGGGGTCGCTCAACTCACAGGTCTCCAGTTTACGGCTCTGACGACACAAAAATGAAACGATACTTTATTCATGCAGCAGCTGTGGCTCTAAAAGTGATTATAATGTTATTTCAGGCATCACTCCAGAGTAAAGAAAAGGTGATTTAATTCTAATTCCATCTTTAATAATAAGTCTGATTCATGCTATCCAGACGAGACTTTGATAAGACTAATACAGTTTTATAACCCCTTTACAACTTTACCTTATCTTAAAGATTTGAACACATTTAACAACAGTGTTATGCTCCATTCATTCAGGCGAGTTAGCGTTGCCTTAACTCTACATTCAAACTGTAACTGTAAATTCCAAAGCAGATTTTCAAGTATTTCCATAAGTTTCAATCAACAGGTTTTTTTGTGGGGAGGACTGATGTAGAACTCCAGCTCTTGGTATGACTTTGCTCTAATGGAAAATAGTTTGAACTAAAAACTTTATAGAAGCTTTTTAAGAAAAAAGAAGATAAACCAAATGTCTGTATGACCAAAGCTGCTTGAGTTCACCATGAGATTTCTCAATAGATAATCTTCACGTCCAGCCCATTGACTGTATATAGAATGGACAGCGTGCTTCCGCCTGTCACCGTTCTATGATTTTGAAGCCAAAAAACCCCGTTTCTCTAGCCGCCATTGTGCAGCCAGAGTCTGCGCAGTAATGAATTTCCAGTGGAGCCAAGTTAAAAAGAGAAATAAGAATATTTATTTCTTCTTCTTCAGAAGGTTAAGTCTCCTTTTGGCTCTTTCCCAAAGTTTCTTATAGCCCCAATAAAAACTACTCACGAACAGCAGCTGTCAACTATCGTAAAACGAAACTTATATCGCGGTTTTTAACGTCCAATAACTAATGAGAAACTAACTTCTCAGAAAAAAAACACCTGAACACCATGCAGCCAAATGACATCATCATACCACCTTAGCGTGAGGATGAGAGAGATTTTTAGCAGCTTTTTAGCAGCTACATGAAATAAGGTGATTTCAATGTTCTTTTTTTCTATGATCAAAGATTAACTGCATCATTTAAAGCATTCAATTGAAGAAACAAACTTCTAAGATGACAAAAGTGAGTGACATTGAATCCCAGTGTGGACATTCCAGCATTTGGTGTTACACATGTGCACGTGAAGGAACTCACAGGGACGTACTGCTCCAGACGGCCTTGTGGGAAAATACCGTAGAGTTTAGGTCCCAGCTCCCTCTCTGCTAAGATTGCAAACATCACGCTCTCCAGCACCATGGCCTCTGCCCCCTGAAAAGACACAGCAGAGAGAACAGTAAGAACTCTTCAATATGAGAGAACAGCGTCAGCCAAAGCTCCACCAACATCCGTCAGTGCTGTGAACTGAAGAGAGAACAGAATGAAACAAAAGAGGAAACACTTTTCCTGTCACAGTGTCTGAAAACAGGAGTGAGATTTGGTTAGTAAGACATTAATAATGTACTGTTAGATCAGAGGTGGGTGACTCATTTGTACCATTGAGAAACTTCACGTGAACAATAACATGAACCTCATTCTGCTCAGTATCAACTTTTTCCCACTGTGAAATGCCCTAGATTATTGATTAAACACTTAACTCCTATAGATAATCTAATGCAAGTGATGAACAATCAAACCAAAACACTCATCGCATTAGTGTCTTTATGGCAACTTTAAACAAAATGATTTTAACTTGAATGCTTTTCATGTTATTTTACCTCTTCAGTGAGAAAAATCTAGTCCCTCTCATGTTTGAATAAGCTCAATAAAATCTGTCTGAGCTTCTTAGGCAGCTATAGATGGATCATCAGTGATAGATCTGGACTTAGATTGGATGAACTCATAACTTCTTGATGTTCACACAGGGTTAAGTGCGTCCATACCATAGTTTGTTTAATAAATGGACGTAGTCTCTGCGATGTCACTTGTCTGTTATATGGCACCTGTTGGTCACATGTTCTAAGCTGTGTTCCTGATTGGGCAAATTTGCGATCTTAATCTCCTCTGAACTGCTGAGAAAGAAAAAAATTCATACATACAGTGTATTCCGTCAGCAAAATTAGCGATTAAGGCAGGAGACATTATTTGTCCCAGGCTATAAACATGTTCATTTCTGCTCTGAAAACTGTGGGTTTTTTTTGTCTTAGTACCCTGTAAATAGATTAAAAAATGGCTGGGGAGACTTAACATTTCAAGGCAACTTGGTGCAATCACTTTTTAAGGTTTCTCAACTTATCTTGCAAGTTGTTGACACAACTCAAATTATAAAGATCGTACACAAGTTCTGTCAACTTAGATTTTCTTGTCCACCCATTTATGATATTCGAGTCAACTTGAAATAGTTTTTAACCTGGCTGCTGTGAACATTTAAGTTCAGCAAGCAAGGAAATGTAAGTTCTTTCCACTTTTGTTTTAGTTTCTTAAACTTACTGTTATCAGTTGTGGTGATAAAGACAGTGCTGTCATGTCAGTTCTAACCTCCAAACTTTAAGTTTTATCAAACATGTCAAGTATAGATGGTAGGAAAATGTGGTTTCATTCATGGCATATGTGTAATATTGTCATATTTATAATGTGTGTATGTGACTTCCAGTGCTTCCGAAGCCAGCCTCAAGCGGCCACTCCAACACCAGATTTAAGTGCTTAAGCATTGTCTTATATTTACTGACTAGGGGTTGCTGCTTGGTTCATGTAGAGATAATACAAACATCAAGCTCTTTCAAAATAAAAGCAGACATTTGTACTGCATATGTGGCATATATATATATATATATATATATATATATATATATATATTTTTTTTTTTTTTTTTTTCATTTATGTCCTAATTTATGATTGATCTCACACCAGCCATAGGGACACCCATTGAGCTAAATGTGGCCCAACTCTGTGTTAGACATTCTAAAGTGAACTTTACAGGGATCATGTTACAACCAAAAACACAAAGGGTTTGTTTAGATGCCATCTGAAGAAACTTGCTGAAACAAAACTGAAACTTTTTTTTTTTTTCCAAATTAGCCATTAAGACCTAAAACAGTCGAGCAACCAGAGATCATTATCTGTGACCCCTCTGATGCATATTCTTTTAAAGTACTGCCTATTTAATAACACTGTCATTGTGAACTAAAGGGTCCATATGCTTTGTTTCCCTGGGGTTTGTAATACAACCTCTCTGGTTTTGTTGTCACATCTTTGGTTTGGAGTGATATGAATCCTCCAGCAGTAATCTCAGTACTGAAACTACAGAACTGCAGCTGCGACACAGTGTGCTAGGACTCAAACTGTTAGAGAGTTGGACCAGAATGAAGTGCGTGTTTGAAAAGGGCTTTAGAGGACACTAAGGTTGAAGAAGTTTAAAAGAGGAGAAATGCCACGGTTGGGGTGAGCGGGGTTTGCCTGTCAGAGCGTTGAAGGCAGCACAAGAGGTAGATTAAAGGTTTCCAGTAAGAGTTGGCCCACTCAGAGAGCCAGTCACTGTTGAAACAGACAGCCTTGTCTTTCTTTCTTTATCTTAGAGACACAGAAAACTCACACAGCAACGCACGTAGCCTGGAGCCCAACGGGGCTCAAGGTTAACTGTTAACACAAACAGGAGTCCTGGTGCCTGGAAGGCTGGAGCTGTGAGCTGGCTTCACACCAGTGTATTTCTTCTTTGCTCTATTGTGCTACGAAGAGAGAGAAAACAGGTTTCTCACCAAATGGGGTGGGCTCATTAGCAGTGGAGAGGGGTTTCTGAGCACTACGAGGAATTCACCAAAAGTAACTGACACCTTGGGTAGGAAGTTTATACGTCTTGAATGTCAGCATTTTTGGAGGTGAAGGAAAAAATGGGACTGAAGACAACAGAAGCTCTATGTAAATCAGTTTCCTCTTTCTTCTGCTCCCCTTCTCATTTTCACTTCTTTTCTTTGTATCCGTCTATCTGAAGCCCCCAAACACATCATAGTTCTGCATTAAGTATGTCTTTAGTTGAAACAGTCAGTGTGTCCTCCTGACAGTGAAATGACATCTCTATTCAGTCAGTGCTGCAGTCTGCTGTGTTTCAATGTGACCTTCAATGGCTGCTACAGTAAAACATTTGTCTATCTCAGCCTTCTTAATGGAACTAGCCTGAGATAAAGTGCTGCAGAGACTGAGCGTGAGATGTGAGTGCTGGGGTCTTTGGCTTCCTGCCAGAGAATGTGCTTCACACTGACCGTTCAGCAGGAAGCTGGCTCAAAGGAAACACTGCTGCTTGCTTCACAGCCTCTTAGATGTCAGACTCTATTTTAAACTTGGCTCAGAGAGTATTCCTCAAAACAAAGCTCAGCTTCACCTCTGTTGACCTCTAACTGAATGACCTGTTCTCCCCTCAGAGGTACAGCTGAACATGTGGACTGTTAGGAAAATGACTCAGCTTTGGTCTGTGGGAGATGCTTGAATCTAATTGGTCGAAACCCCTCTGATGACAGTTATTGACTTTCACTAACATGAGCAACAACAGAGGAAGCTCACACTACGTGTCAAATCAATCCACGGAAATGAGTTCAAGCCTTTAGCTTCTGCTTGTTGACACCACAGACTGTATGAAGAGGTCAAACTGCAAAAATAATGTAATTGCAACTATTTTCCCCAATATTGCAGATGTGATGTTTTTTGTGTGCAATAATTTCTAATTCCCCTATCTTAGGTTTTTAAACTACCACATCTATGAAACATAGATACTGACATTAATTGCTGTAGGATAACAACCCATTTGTTGCTACTCATGGTTGGTTTTTTTTTTTGCCATTTTTAATCAGTTTTCACTTATCTTTTTGCCACTTTTGGGCCATTTTTGCTTCTTTATGACTAGTTTTTTTTAAGTTTTATCCAAACTTTCTTACCAATTCTTTTTTTACCTCCACATTTCACCACTTTTCCCTTTTTGTTGTCACTTTTCCCACCATTTTACTCCCTTCTAACTATTCCCCAAGTTTTCTCCCAATTGTCTGGCCATTTTTGTTGCTTTTTTGTCTATTTTAATCAGCTTAATATGTTTAAAATATTTTAAAAACACATGTATTCTACCATTTTGAGGATTTCCATATCACTACAGTTGGCTGAAGTTGTATTCTTGCCCTTTTCAAAATGGTTGCTCTCATAAAAATCATGACACTCAGGTATTTTTTAGGGGAAATCAGTGCTGATTTTGAAGAAGTTGCAGTAAGAATAACAACTAAAAAGGTTACTCATTTTTAAAAGATAGATGTTTTCTGCATCAAATGAATGCATAGTTACTGAAAAACGTTTCTAAAAAAGTTCGCAAAACTGCCCAATGTGTCAAATGTGATACAAGAAATATATCATAAATTAAGTGATACACTGCAGAAACTGAAATCTAAGAAAGTCATTATGTCTTAGTTTTAGTCAAATTTGTCTTACTATTCTTGATTTGAGCCACATTTACTAGACAAGGTCATAAAAATGTCTCATTTCAAGTTTTTTAAAGACAAAAATGAGGCATCAGTTGCTTGTAACAAGTAAAAAAAATCTGCCAATGGGATAAGATAAAAGATTCTTGTTTTTAGACATCTTTCTAATTTCAACAAACTTCCCAGGCAATCTTCTTATTCCATTGGCAGATTTTTTTTGACTTGTTAAAAGAAATTTACACCTCATTTTTGTCTTAAAAAAACCTGAAATAAGACATTTTTATGACCTGGTCTGGTGAATGTGGCTCAAATTAAGAACAATAAGACAATTGTTTACTACAAACAAGACATAATGACTTGCTTAGATTTCTGTTTTTGCAGTGTATGGCAATATGTTTTGTGTATTTTGTTAAAAGTGTCAGGTATTACAGGATTAGTACACCATCTAATAAACGTTTCTTAAACTCTGTTAGGCATCATATTTTTGCAATCTTCTTTGCTAAATTTGCTCAAATCATCTTCGTTCCTCAACAGCAAGTAGCAAATTAAACACTTAGAAAAAAACAAATGAATAACTTAGTGTCCCAGGATGTGGTAAATCTACCATAAGTCTTTTAACTCTTCATTAGGATCAAATTAACTGATTTGATTCTGGACAGCTCCGCCTGTTCTTGAACTGAAGAAAGGTAGTTACTACTTATTTTTAACATTTGCATGATAACATGTAAACGTGTAACAGTTTTGACTTTTTGACTTATATTCTCCAACCCTGGTCTGCTCTGTTGACTCGTGCTGACGTTCAAGTAATATTGATTTTAGTTACATAACACACCCATGCAACTCCTACATGAAGTTCCCACATTATCATACTCATCTAGGTACTAGGTCTGGACAATTGAAAGCAAATTAGGTTAAATAACAATATGGCCTGCAGCAATATTCTAATCACATGCCTGAAATTTTACTTTAACTTGAAATGTGTCAGAATAACAGAAACAGGCTTTTTCAGTTCACTGTTTCCTGCTCTACACCAGTGTTTCTCGACTCTGCTCAACAACAAAAAAACAGTGTTGAAGTTTCCTTTGAGGGAGGAACAATTTAAGAGGTAAAATGTGACAAAAACGTCAAGAAGTAGCAATAATACAAAGTTCAAGGTGGCAAAAATGGTGGAAAAGTTGCAAAATAAAATGGCCAAAAAGCATCCAGGAGCTGCAAAAATAGTATTTGATGCATATAAATGAACATAGGCCTGACATTTCTGTTTAAATATCCTGTCTTTATTGATCTTATGTAATATTCTAGATCTCTGAGACACTGAATTTAAAGTTTCCCTTCTCGTATCAGAGCCATCAATATTTAATAAAAAGAAGGTTTTAAATAATTCTCTCTATGCACAATGAGTCCACATAATATCTGGATTTCACTTTCTGAAATCTGTGATCGAAAATAAAAAGATATGGTAATCAAATGGTTGAGTTGTTGTTATTTTGTTTTGTCTTGTTGAACCAAAATCTCTTTTCTCCCTCACGTATGTTTTACTTATTCAAAAACAGAATGACAAAAAGATCATCCTCTTTAATACAGCAATTGATATACTATTTGCTGTATGAATTAGATAAGCTCTTTTATTTTTAAGTTATCTTTTCCTGGTTTTATTTATCTAATGTGGTGCTCTTTTTTAATAAAAGGTGGTTTACTGCTTGTGTTTGTTTAACAACACATAAAATAGGGAACCTAAAAATACTCACACAATAAATGACAATTGCAATGTAGAGAAAAACAATCCTAATTAGATTATTTTTGGAAATCATTCAGCCCTACTAGACACACAAAAGACCAGACAACCAACCAGCTGGCAGCTTGTTTGTGAAGCAGAGCAAAGGCCCATGGGATAAATCCTTCCCCCGTCACTTCTTACTGTCACTATTACTGACCCAATTCTGATGCAAACAGGCTGCTCATGGACTGTAGGCTATCATATGTGAATTTTCTTTTAAATTTTATTTTTAGCTTTTTGTGCCTTTATTTGAATACAAGAAAGAGAGGATAGTGGACAGTGTAGGAAACGGTAAGAGTGGGGAGTGACATGCGACATGAACCACTGGGCCATCTGCGCTCCAATATTTTGTAATATTTTGAGAACAGCATGCACTATTCTAATAATTTGTGAAACTGAAGATCAGAGTCCAGAGAAAAATCTCAACTGGAACAACCCTGCTGTCATCTGACGTTTGGGACAGAGCTGTACATTGGTGTGAATGGGTGACTGAGACTAGGAGTTTAAAGAGCTTTTAGGGGTCAGGACAACTAGAAAAGGGCTTTATAAATATGAGTCCATCTCCCAAAGCTGAGGACAACTGTAGCTGAGGGTAGAAACACATTTCTACCACAGAAAAATATAGAAATGAAAAACTGGATTTGTTGAGTTTTTTTTCTTTTGACCCATATTAAGTCAAAATTTTGATATAAAAAGCCAAATTCATGAGATAAGTCAA